>JAQIXG010002657.1:0-17022 GCA_034700105.1 Oconnorella tubifera | reverse complement strand
AGTGAATTTAGGGTGGACCAAAGCTTTTTAGGTTGCGTGCTATAATCAGAAATGAGATTGCGGAAATAGGATGAGCGAGATTTAGTAAGAAGCTTTTTGTAGATATGGGCTTGTTGAGTGAAATTTGCAAGGTTTGTGGGTGTATTGGACTTTCGATAAATAATAGTAAGACGCTGAAATTTACAGCTACTTCTGAGACATCGTATAATACGGTAATCCAGACATTAAACTTAAATGAAATTTGAAAATTCAAATTAATTAAATTAATTTATTAATTAAATAGTGAATTAAATGTCTGTCTAGATCAATTGACCCAATTGGCCCAACAGCCCAATGGTCAGACTAGAGTTGAAAATGAACAAAGATTAAAAACACAAAAACAAACGTTAGACACTCAGCTCAGCTCTAAAGCTCAACAACTTCTACAAATGCGTCTTGTAAGCATTCGTACTTTCAAATTTGCGCAAAATCATGCAAATCTAGTTGATACTTATGATTGTTATGATGATTCGTAAGAATCATTTTGTGCTGATGTGACATTATTAAACAAGCCTTTTTTGTGCCGATGTGATAATCTATCCTTTTTGTACTATGTGACATTAATTGAGCCTGTGTTGCTGATGTGACTTTATTTTATCATTTTGTGCTGATGTGACGTTCCTATTTGTGCTGATGTGATGTTTCAGCAACTGGCAGAACGACATAACATGACGTGTCAGAATCTATCAGAACTTCAGTCTCATTTCTTGGACGAACAGTTGATAGGATGGAAGCGTCATCAACAGCTAGCGGGCAATGGCGCGCCTTTTGATGCAAGTCTAGACACGCTACAACAGTGGTACGTCACTGTGTCAGTGTCTTAGGGTTAGGGTTACGGTTAACGTTGCAACAGTGGTACATTTTTGTGATGTTAGATTTGATTAAGGTTAAGGTTTCGATATCATTTTGTTTTAGATTACGGTTAGTGTTAAGTTTAATGTTACGGTTGTAATTGTCTTAGGTTAGGGTTAAAGTTAAGGTTAATTTAAGTTTAATGTATGGATTATTGTATAATTTAAGAATCTTACTAAAGGGTGCAGCTAATTACGTTTAACGTCGGGATTATCGTATTATATAAATGATATCTCGGATGTAGCTGTTAATTTTAAGCGTCTTACTAAAGGGTGCAGCAAATTTGAGAAATAGTGAGCTATTCAGGATTCAGGCCTGGACCTGATTGATTGAATGATTGACCTGTTGATTGATTGAAAGATTGACTGAATTATTGACTAAATGATTCACTGATTGATTGATTAATTGATTTATGGATTGATTGATTGACTGATCAGTTGATTTAATGATTGATTTAATGAATAATTTGATCTATATGACAATTTCATCATTAACAGAACTATTGATTGATCAATTTATGTTAAAATTACTTCTTTTCTTGCACTTCACATTCACTTTTTAAGGTTTCAAAATATTCAATTAAAAATTTCTTTAATTTCATTCAGGTGTGAGACCCTAGCTGATTTGATCTGGCAAAACAGACAACAGATAAAGAAAGTGGAGCTTCTGCGTAATCAGCTGCCAATCAATCTACCGGCCAATCACCAGGATCTTATTCCTGTTCTTAATTCTACGATAACCAATCTGTTGTCTTCCCTCGTCACTAGGTTAGGATTTGTGGGTTTTTTGGGAAAATAAAATAGTTTCATACGGGTGGGAAGGGGGGGAGGGCTGATAAAATGGTAGAGATAAGTGGACAAGTTATTCATTCTTAAGATTAGAGTTGGGGTTATGGTTAGGGATGAATAGAGTACTGAGTTCAGTACTCTGTTCTGCCGGATATTACACTGCTTAGTAAGTACTTGGACTCAGTTAAACAAGCGCCGAAGATTATTAAATTAAAAACTTATAATATTACTCGTTTCATTAATATTAATATTCATAATGTCCTATATTAACTTTATGCCTTCATAATGTCCTATGTATCTAAAATGAGAGCTATTTTGTTGATAGCATCGTAATATTTTTTATTTTTAAATTGCGCGTGTCCCCCTCAGCACATTCATAATCGAGAAGCAGCCGCCCCAGGTGCTCAAGAAAGATTCTCGTTTTACCGCAACGGTCAGATTACTGGTCGGTGGTAAACTGAACGTGCATATGAATCCACCTACGGTCAAAGCTACCATCATCAGGTCTAATATATATATGCATTTCTTAAATTTACTTATTTATATAATTATATATACAACTATGTACTTTTTATATTTATTTTATATACATATGCTTGTAAATGTACATATTTTATGCACATTCTATATTTATTTTTATATATATTTTATATTTGTTTTATATTTATATCAATTATAGTAAACATACATTTATTATGTTTATTTACATCTGAATCTTAAAGAACAACAGAAAATTGAATAATGCAAAACATTTCTTAAGCTGATTTTTGCTATACTAATATACAAAGTCGATATTTTAAACTGCTCTGAAATCTATTTAGATGGATTTATCTTAAAGCAAAGCTATTCAATTAAGCGATTAAATTAGCAGAAAAGTTTTTTTATACGTTGTTGATTGATTGTCCCAGTGAGGAGCAAGCTAGGACTTTATTGAAACATGACAAAGCTACGATAAAGAATGATACGTGTGGTGACATATTGAATAACATGGGAACTATGGAGTATCATCAGGCGAATGGACAGCTCTCCGTTACTTTTAGAAATATGGTTAGATTCTAATAGAAACAAATAATAATTTGTATAGTAGGTAAAAACACGTGAAAAATTATGTGATTGAATTGCTTTATGTGTATATTTAAGGTATCTACTGCTTATGGTTTAGTATAATTTTCTAGTTTAACTGTAATCTAACTCTAATTCTAACTCTAACTTGATATACACAACCTTTGGTTGCACAGCCCAGAGTGTTAACCACTAGATCAAATGCGCTTCTACTCTAGTTGATGTAAAAGTTTGTTTATAATAAAAATTACTTTTTAATATTTACGTTCTAATGGCTGCAACCCAAAGTAACTTTGGGCTGCAGTCTAAAGTTACTTTAGGCTGCAGCCTATTCTTACACATGTACAATATCAATTGTACACTGTATACATAGTTTTTTAATTTCATTTTAAATTTATATCATTTTGATCAGATAAATGAAATAACTGTTAAGATTTAAGCCATGATCTAATTAATAATGTTGCCTATTATACCGTTCTATTCTGTTTCTCAATGTTCCTACAGGCATTAAAGCGAATTCGTAGAGCAGAAAAGAAAGGCAATGAGGTAGGACGTGTAAAACTTTCTCATTTTTTTATAAAATTTTATTATCTTGCCTTATATCACTTACGGATCGATTTTTAATATTTTTTATTTTATATTAAAGATATTTTATATCTTTTATTTCCTTTTTTTTTGTACAGACTGTGACAGAAGAAAAGTTTTCCATTTTGTTCCAGAGTCAGTTTTCAGTGGGAGGGGGGGAACTTGTTTTTCAAGTTTGGGTTGGTGGATATATTTTTATGTTTTAGTTATTTTATTATTGCTTGAAATCATTAAAAGTCTGTATATGATCCAGTGTGACTTGTCTGTTATTTGCTGCTGCACCTTTTTGTTAGTCATTCAGTTTGATAGCTTTGATAACTATTTAAAAAATAATGTAAACATTGGAACATTAGTTTCATTAATAGTTAACTAAGTTAAACTATTATATAATAATTATTTATCAAGCTTTTGTTTGTTAATGCTATGTTATCAATGTTGTTTCTGCGTTGTTAGACGTTGTCACTACCAGCCGTTGTCACAGTTCATGGCAACCAGGAGTGCAATGCTCTTGCAACGATACTGTGGGACAACGCGTTCGCAGAACCTGTAAGTGTGGGGTTCAAATCTCGTCATTTAGGGATCATTCATCGCTCGGATAGTTTTATTTTTACTGCTATTTACAATTGTACTTTTACTGCACCCTTTAGTAGGGATCTTAAATTGTAAATTTCATAGTTAAAATATTACTTTACACAAAACTTTAATCTTACACTTAGTTATCATTAAGATTAAAGTTTTCTAGCTATCACTGGCTGCACCCTTTAGTAAGACACTTATATTAACAGCTACATCTGATATATTATTATATAATACAGTAATTGAGACATTAAACGTAACTTGCTGCACCCTTTAGTAAGACTCTTAAATTGACTTTTAAACTTAACTAGATGCACCTTTTAGTAATTTGACACTTAAATTGACATCTACATCTGAGCCATCATTAATATAACACAGTAATCTATGACATTAAGAGTAACTAGCTGCACCCTTTAGTGAATTGACAGCTACTTTTGAAATATAATACGGTAATCCGGATGTTAATTGAAATTTGACTTAAAAATAACAAATTCCAATTTTTTAGGGTCGTCTGCCGTTTCACGTCCCAGAGAAGGTCCCATGGCCCGCCCTGGCCCAAGCCCTAGTCACAAAGTTTGCGTCCCACTGCGGACTGGGTCTGTCCCCTGATAATCTGTCGTATTTGGCTTTTAAGCTTTTTGGCCAGGCGGACGATTATTCAATGCATCTTGTTACTTGGACTCAGTTCAATCGAGTTTGTGTTTGTTTTTTTTTTACTTTATTGTTTTATTTGGTAACTTTTGTTAATTTTATTTGTAATATTTTTTAGATATTGTATTAACATATTTTATTTGCAGTACGTGTTCAAACTTAGTGAGTGCTCGTTGGTTTTTAAACGATATGTTTTAAAAGTTGTTCCCCCCACAAAATTACTCAGATAAATTGGCCCCGATTTTTATTTTTAGAGTTAGGGTTAGGATGCGGGTTAGGATTGAAGTTAGTGTTTGGGTTTAGCTTAAGGTTGGTTGTAGTTAGGGTTATTAACTTATTAAATAACTTGATGGAATCATTTTGTCCGGTTAATGCATTTGGGGTTGTTTTGTCCGGTTAATGTATTTGGGGTTGTTTTGTCTGGTTAATGCATTTGGGGCTGTTTTGTCTGGTTAATGTATTTGGGGTTGTTTTGTCTGGTTAATGTATTTGGGGCTGTTTTTTGTTTCACCTAGGAACCTCTTCATGGACGTAATTTCACTTTCTGGGAATGGTTTTATTCCATACTTAAACTAACCAAGGACTGGCTGCAGGGACAGTGGAAGGATAGGTGGGTGGGAGAGATGTTTAGTTTAGAAATTATAAAAGTTACTCTTTTAAAAACATTTTTATTTGTAAATGATGTTAAAAAAACAAGCGATTAAATGAAGTTTTTAAATTGAGATTTATTGATTGTAGGTTCGATGTTCTAACCACTTTGCCAGTGAGATTGGATTGATTAAATGATTGATTGATGGATTGTATTGCAGGAATGATTGAGTGATTGATTGACTGACTGACTGATTGACTAACCAATTGATTGACTGACCGATTGATTGATTGCTTTCTTGATTGACTGACCGATTGATTGATTTATTGATTGATTGTAATCTGTCATTTTCTCTTCAGACTGATACTAGGTTTTGTCAGCAAGCAGCAAGCGCAAGAATGGCTGATGAAAAGTTGCAACGGAACGTTTCTCCTACGTTTTAGTGACTCTGAGCTGGGTGGCATCACTATTGCCTGGGTCGCTGAATCGGTCAATCCATGTATGAATTTAAATTTAATTTATCTTGAAATAAATTAAGTTTAACATCTGGAATATCATATTTTACGATGCCTCAGATATAGATGTTATTTTAGGCGTTTTACTAAAGGGTGCAGCAAATAAGTTTGACTTCTGGATTACTGTATTATATGAATCTTGTCTCAGATGTAGCTGTTAATTTAAGCGTCTTGTTAAAGGGTGCATCAAGTGACAACTGTTTAATTGTATGATTGCTTGACTGGTTGATTGATTAAATGATTGACTGATTGATTGACTGATTGTTTGATCGATTGATTGATTGATCGATTGATTGATTGATTGATTGATTGATTGAGTGATCGATTGATTGATTGAATGAATGATTGATTGATTGAATGATTGATTATTTGCCATATTTAGCTGGAGAAAGACAAGTTTACAATCTTGCTCCTTTCACTGATAAACATTTTCGTATTCGTAACCTTGGCGACACTATAAAGGATCTACCTAATCTTGTCTATCTCTATCCCAACTATCCCAAGGCTCAGGTCTTTGGAAAGTTCTGGACTCAGTCACAAAGTAATCAACTTCTATCTCTAGAACTTTGTCTGGTTTGCATGTCTGTTGTATGTTTGGGCATCTGTTTGGGTGTCTGTTTGTATGTCTGGGTATCTTTTTGGGTGTCTGTTTATATGTGTGTTTCTGTGTTTCCGTGTGTGTCTGTTTCTGTGTTTCTTTGTATGCTTGATTGTATGTTTGTCTCACTAAAAACTTTATTTATAGTGTGCACTCTAAGTAAATAAGATTTTAAAGCAATATTTTCTGATGTAACCTATTTGTATGTTTGTCTGTATATTTGCTTGCCTTTTTGTTTCTTCGTTTCTTTATACATTTGTCTGTTTATTCAATTGTTTGTTTACTTATCTTGTTGTTTGTTTGTTTGCCTGTATATTTGGTTGTTTGTTTACTTGTTGTCTGTATGTTTGTTTGTTTGTTTGTTTGATTATCTGTTTATTTGTCTTGTTGTATGTATGTATGTTTGTTTGTGTAGCGTCTGACTCAGGTTCAACTTCGAGCAATGGTGGATACATTAAGTCTGATCTCTTGGCTGTTATACCTGGGTAAGAATTATTATAATTACAATAATAATTATAATAGTATACATAATAGTAATAATAGTAAACATCATTTCCGTGCTGATGTGACGTTGAGCAATAAACAGATTATTTTTCAGTAAATTGTTAGTTTTGTGCTGATGTGACACTAAGCGACAAACAAATTGTAATCTGCATGCTACGTTTTGAAGTTATATAAATCAGGACATTATTTGTTACTTTAAGTATCTTTTTTGTACTGATGTGACGTATAAAGTTATAATTTTTCTCGCAGTATAATGCCTGGTATTGGAACAATGAAAGATTTAGATGACCCTCTGAGCCCTGGGTCCCCCTATGAGTCCGTTCATGTGAGGGGAGGGGGAGGGGATATGTCGATGCAAAAATGTCAAGATTTTAGAAGCTACACCCCGGATGAGTTAGTATACTATAATATCGCTAAGTTTTTTAACGCCTGAATTAGTTTATTATAAGAACGATATCTTGAAAGTATTGTTATTTTGAGAGTCATAATAAAGGGTGCAGCAAATTAGCGATATAGTGAGCTTTAATGATAATTGAACCTGGGCCTTTTGTGTTTGTGACCGGTGCTCTACTACTTTGTCAATGAGGTTTAAAAGCTTTCTCTTGCATTTGTACCACACATCTTTGTACTGTAATGTCAAATGACTAGTGCGCTTGATTAAATTTAACATTGTTACTGATGTACTATTTATATACAGTTCTATTATTATAAGCCCAAGTATGTATAGTAAAGATTCATACAATTGTACATAATTTGTGTTTTTTAGTCGAAAATAGCACTTTCTTTAATATAACTTTTTTAAATTGGACTTTTCTCAATTTTCTTTCAGTTCTAGTATAAGTGGAATGATAGATGGAGATGACTTGATGACTTGTGATCTGATGACTGACTACACGCCTGAAGACATTGATCAAATTAACGTCAATGAACTCCTACAAAGTTATCATCAACGTCTTAATTAACTACTCCTCCTTCCCGGAATCAGCACTATTCAAATGTTTGGACAATTTAGGGAAGGTTATGTGTAGAAAGAATTACGCTTATTTGATGAAAGAATTTTGTACGAAGTTGCAATAGAATTTTTATTGAACGAGCTTTATGTTTTGATTAAGAAAAATACATTTACGGGATTAGTAAAATGTGGGGCGAGCCCTGCAGTGCAATGTGGGGGTAAGAGAGAGATAAAGTAGATAGTGAAAAAGGAATGTTTTAGGGATTAGAATTTGTATTAGTTTTATTTTTAACTAGATGAATTGAGTTAGTAAAATTGTATATTGTGCAAATGGTTCAATAGAGCCAGTGTTATTTTTGACATTGCTAAAGAAGAAATGATGGTGGACCAAGTGATTCACCTAGTAAGTGATTTCATTTGGTTCGGATACAGACAGACAAACAGATAGAGACAGACAGTCTAACAACCAGATACAGACAGACTCAAAGATAGAGACAGACGGATGGACAAACTTCCAGATACAGACAGACAAACTCCCAGAAAGACAGACTGATAGACAAACTCCCAGATACTGACAGACAAACTCCCAGAAAGACAGACTGATAGACAAAGTCCCAGAGACAGACAGACAAACAATCTTTCAGATACCGACAGGTAGACAGGCAGACTAACTTCCAAAGTGATTTTTGTTCAAGTTATAAAATGTAGATGTTACTATACAATTATTAGTATAAGGATTAATACTTAGTATTCAATTAGTAAATCAACGTAATTTAATAACTAAACGCAATTTAGTAAATCTTCAAAGTTTAGTGAAATAGCCGTTATATTTTAGCTTGTCAATGTTTAATTGCAATAAAGGTTTTTGGCAGTTTATTTTTAGCCGAATTTAATACAGCTTTAAATTCGCCTAGTGCAGTTTTAAATGTGGCCTAGTGCGGCATTACTTGGCAGAATAGTCGATTTTATATGGCACGATAAAGATTTGAATGTTCGATGTTATTGTAAATAGAGTCGTGACTTTTTGTAATCGTTCTTATGACATGATTTGATTGATCGTGACTTAGTCACAAATGTTGGATTATGATTTGTCATAATCATAATTATGATTCGTTGATTCATGATTGAATCATTTTACCAATGATTAATTAGTTTTATCGTAACTTAGTAATTCAATTTAGTATGAATTTATAAAAGCGTTTGTAGCAAGAATTTGTTGATTTATCTGTAAATCCAATGAAAATTTTACTTTATTTATTGGATGTTAAACTTTAAATGAAGTCTGGGATTAGGGTTAAAATTAGGGTTAGCATTTAAGATATAGTTAGCGTTTTTACTTATCACTAAGACTGAGGGAAGTTTATAAATAATTGTGAAATCTTGCTATAGACGTTTTTTATTTTATGATTTTAAACGTTTATAAAGTTAAACATTTAGTAACTGTTGTTAGTTTATTGCGCTAATTTGATGTTATTCGTTATTTTAGATTCTTTATTATTGTTTGAATTTCAATTCAAGCAGTTTATGCGTTATTTGCTAGTTTGATTACGGTGTTATTTTAGTTAATGAAAATCTAGACGGAAATTGTAATTAATTTTCGTTGACAGAAAATTTTATTTTACAAAATTTTGTTGCCTTGTTTTGTAGTCAAAAATGACGATAAATTGTCAATTATTCAAATTCTAGCTATATAATATCTGTCATTATTCTAATTGTTGGAATGCAGATTTTAATTCCAGAATTATAGCATAAATTGTAATTAAAAGTTATTAAATGATTATTATTTTAAACAATTTGAAAATTATTTCTCTAAGAGCTTAAAACTGAAATATTTTGAAACTAAAATATCACCGTCGACAAGAAATCCATTTCTAATGTAAAAGATTTAAATTTTTTTGTCTGAAAGTTTTTGCAATTTTTAAACATATCAATATGTCATTATCTTCTTTGTATTAGTAATTGGTCAAAATCATATGCCTATACCTTCATTCTCAATTAACAATTATTTAAAATATACATTTTATTGGTGCAGAATTTTGAAATTATGCCAAATTTTTGCCAATTTGTGCTGTTTTATTGTTTTTTTTAGATTTTTACTACTATTCGTGAGTTATCGCAAATTTGACTTTATTTAACACAATTTTATTTAGTATTTAAAGTTTCATTGGCACCTAGATTAATTTATGGGACGGGGCTTGCTAAATTTGATACCTTACTACAAATAATATTGCATTTTTTCTCTTTTTTGTAATATCAAAAATCATTTCCTTCTTTGTCTTTTAATAATGTATCTTAAATATACTGAAAACATCAAATATGATTTTTTATTTATTTCTTCTTCTATTATAAAAGCATTTAGTTAAATTGTCAAACTGCAAATGGCTTCAAGCAGAGGCAGGCATTAATTGCATTTTTATATTTTTTCCTTAAAACTGAATGTAAATATCTATTTGATCTTCTTGTTAAATGGACGTAAAAATATTGCTAGAAATGTCATGATTATACCCAATCTGTATATGTTTGTAATTTTCTAATCTGTACATGTATGTTATATTGTTGCATTGTTTTTGCTATGGACTTTTGTACTGTTAACTATAACGTGCTTATAAATTAAAGTTGCTTATAGTTATAACATACATATATACGTATAAGATATATAAAAAACATATAAAAAAAAATTGTACAAATTTGTGTCATTTTAGATTTATATTAAAGAATCAGAAAATCAGATTATATAATGGTTCATCTTTAATGACTTTATTTTCAGTAATAAAGTAATACTTTTTTCGTTGAACATTTCGAGACTGTTTTAAGAAAGTATTTTTTATATTCAGTAAGTTTGTATTTTTCCTCAGTGGCGACTTTTAAGCCACTTGTATCAGCGCTTCTGGATCAATTCCCAGATATCTGCTGTTGACTCAGCCGTCCATTTCTCTGAAGTTGATGAGGTAGTACCAATTTTGACTGGGGAGGAATGTCAAATGCTGTGTCCAGTATGACTGCTTGCTAGCTTAAATCGGCTTGATTGGATCTATGATTGTTGGCTTAAAAGTTGTAGAATCCAGACGCTATAATATAATGTAAGAGATGAACTCTCTCAATAGTCATTTTTGTTGACTATGCAAGTTCTTTATGATGACTTGATGACTTTTTAGCTCAAATTAAAGTAAAGCAATTTGTATACATAACCACAGAAGATATCTCTATTTACAGAATGAAACATGTAGAAAAAGCATTTGCATTGTTCTAAAGTTGAAATGATTTTATTTTAGAATAAATGGTGCAGCAAAGTTACATTTTATTATGAGCTTTATTGAACCTTTTAATCAAATTGTTTTTTGTTGATTTATGTTGATTTCGCCGGCTTGACAATTTTATGATTTTTTATATTCAATTTGACACGAATTAGACAATTTATTCTCATTGACAATAATTGATAATATTTAATAACTAAATGTCAATTATTGTCTTGATGGTGTAAACGTTATTCTGATAATGACATCACCTGAAAATAATACTGTAAATACGTGTCTTACTTAAAAAATGTCATTATCCAAAATATTGTGTTATGTGAGTTGAAATATATTGATTTTATAAATGCGATGTCATCATTTAACTGGTTTTTATGGAAGTCAAAGTTAAATTCAAACATTATTTTGTGATCTGATAAGGTTGCAACTTGTAAAATCTTTTGGAGATGATGAAAAAATTAAATCGGGACCTTCCATTGTCAACGGAAACTATTTTTAAATTGTTCATTCTCTTTTAAATCAAAGTTTTAACTATCAAAACTGTGAGGATTTTTGCATAAAGTTTAACAATTGATTTATATAATAAACCTGATGTATACTGACATTTAAAAGAAACTTTCGAAATAGTACATTAGTACAATTTGTGGTCAGCTTTATGGCATCCTGTCTAATTCGTCCAATTAATGTTATACTGCTACTGCGTGTGATTATATCGCCGCTATATTATATTCGTATATAATATATTCGCTATATTATGTTGTTTAATTAATGTATAACGTGTTGGAATAAATTGATAAAATATGTATCGATGTCTTGTGTCAGTTATAATGTAATAAAGATGATCTTTTTGTATGAATAAGATGAAATTTTACATGGAAAATACTACCTTTGGTCTTTGGTCTAGCTCCAGGAAAGAGAGCAAAATTGCTGCTCAATGTTGTTAAATTAAAATATTTATATAATTGACTAACGAATAAAGAAGATTATGATTATTAACATAATTAAGTATAAAAATGCAGTTAATTGTAATGAATAAGAAATTAACTTAATATTAGCACACAATTATCAATTTGGAAATTTATAATAAAACAGATGTTAATTAAGTAATTTTTGATAATTTGTCCCAAAATACAATATATTTTTATAGCACACTATGCTTCATCTGGCTACCAAAAGTAGCCCATAGAGCATAGTGGGCTATTGTAATTTCTAATTCATAGTGTCATGCTCGTGATATACATGTGTCAATGCATGTAACCTCTTGATATTATGTATGAATAAGCGTAAATAGTACTCGATACTAAGTATTAGAATCAAGTATATTATAATTATATGTAGTAACTATTGAAAACCATAATGGAATCATATTCCATTATGATTTTGATCTTTATGGTATTCCTCATTTTGTAACTAGAATCTAGAGATAAACAGTTGCATACCCAGGTATATCACTATGCATTTGTGTATTGTATAGTAAAACGGGTAAAATCAAAACGGGGAAATAATCACCAAAGTTTGGTACTTCGTAGATCAGTAAATATTAGAGAATAAAAAGTAGACTCTAGTTAAGCACATTTTTGTTCAGCTTATTTTTAAACAAACAAATCATTCATTTAATTAGAATCTCTTTGACATAATAATTCAAATTCAAGAGCTTCGTCTCAAAATTTCAAACTTCAAATTTGCATACATCTGGTCGTTCTGTGTTGTATTACTTTCTGCAAATGTTACGAGTATATAAGCTTACTAAAATTTCTGAAGATGACGAGAACGAATGCAACTCTTTTGTTGAAACATTAGAAACAGTGCATTGAAAATGACATAGTTTAGTTAATGTTTGTTTTGTTTTCAAAACGAAAAGGAAATTATATGTTTGCTTTGCTGTTAATTAACTGGTTTGCTATCCCAATAGGATCTAATAAATTATCCTTAAATGCAAATCGTGATGATTATTTGAGACTACTTCCCTTTTCAAAATAATAAAAGTATTATGTTCAGATAATTGAGTAATTATCTAAAGCAAACTTGTGAATGAAAAAGAGCAATAGGATGTTGTTCATTGTGTGTGAAAAAAAGGGTGGTTTTCTTCCTAGTATACTATGGCTTTCTTTCAATTACTTCTCTATATAAAACTTATTAAATATAATTTTCCCTTAACAAAAATCATGATGGTTATTTGGTTTATATCGCTTCATTATTATGCATATGATGAATATGCTACAAAGCTACAAAGTTACATACTATTTTGGTAGACTCAATCTAATTAAGATTAGGGTTAAAAATTTGGTATCAGGTTAGGGTATGATTAGGATTAGAATTTAATTAGGGTATATTAGGGTTTAGACTACAATAGTTATTATTAATTATTTTCTTCAAACTTTAAATAACCCTAATCTCTTGGTAACCAATAACCATAATCATTTAAAAACCCCTAATCAATGATTAGGGTTTTAGGGTTAGAATTCAATCTTTATTCATTTCGACTCGAAGTGGAACGAAATCGTTTGTACTGAAATCATAGTATTCTGTCTGCTGACTTATATAAACTGTGTATATTATTACAGGTGCATCTTAATTTGTTATCAATTGTTGTTCCACAGTAAAATAATCATAATCTCACTCTTCAGAATCTAATGAGAATCTGAATGTATAAAATTAGCCAACTTAATGTGTGTAACTGAATGTGTAAAATTAGTCGTGGAATTCCGGTTACTTGGAATTCCACGATGAGTTCAAATTACTTGAGTTTGTCATCTTTTTTTATAATTTTGGAGTCTAACATCAGAGTCTAATCTAACGTTGGACTCTGCTTACATTTTCCATACTATCATTTTCTTCTACGGTAATGCGGACTCTGCATCATCTCTTTTCACAATAATGCAACTAGAAGAGCCTGGCATTTTCCAGTTATTTCAGAAAAGTTTCCAGATGGACAAAGACGACGTTCCACCAGTCACAGGGCTGATGTGAACCTGCAGAGTCTATCAACATCAAACTCTATACAGGAACCATCAACCGCGTGAACTAGTTTCAAACATTTCAACAAACAGATTCTTGCATATGGCTCTCTTGATTACTAAGCAAAAAACATCACACTGTTGACCGTCAGTATATTTTGCAACCTTCCTTCTCCATTGATGCTTTGGCTTGTAGTCCTAAAATAAAAATTCCCATATTGAATTTAGGAAACTCGCCCTTAATGAAGTACTGTTTTTAAATTCAGGAATTTAAAATTAAAACGGAGCTCTACTGCTTATTTTAACAGCTTACATTTGCTTCTTGCAGTTATTACATAAGCATATGCCATTTCATTTCTTTTATTGTTACAGCTATTGCCCAGCTGTAACAATAGCTCATTTAAGTTAACCACATAAACTTATCGTCACAAGTTTACCTAAACCTACACAACATTCAAAAACTAAATGTCACATGACATTACTTTTCCTTATGCTATTTATAAACACTTGCACCACACCTTTTAAATATTCCTTGTTTACTTTTCAACAATGATCTTATTGCGTTCAAATAAATTATTATCATGCGCAATCTCTTTCAAAAACGATTTCTCATAACTCTATATTTAAGTTATTGCGTCTAGAATTATTCATCACGTTTTAATTTTCAAGTGTGAATGCTCTGTACAAGATGTATGATTAAGATAGATGTTCTATTATTATAATTAATCATCCTAGCGTGATCAATTTGAAAATCTGATCACATTATATATTTGACTTTTAAGCTAAAATGCCAAACATTAATTTTATAATTATCCAAATAATTAATTGAAACGATCAACTTACTATGCTTTACATTATAATTATTATCCAATCGTGTCCGACTAATTAAAACTATTTAATTATAAATGCACACATTTTATAATAAATTATAAAGACAAACGTATGAACCCCGTATTACTAGTATAAATTTGTATTAATCAGTATTAAACTGATTAGTTAAGTCTTCATTCGCATGTCTTTATTATCATTATAGAACAAAGAAAATAAAACCACGTGCTTTTTACCTTCTAGAACTTTCGCCTAATTATCACTCAAAATACAACCCGCAAACTTACGTAATACCATCAAACAAATGCTTTTTTATATTTACCCTTTTACGCTATTTTACATTTACCTTAAAATCTAGAGAATTAAGTTAAAATGAAGTAAACTGAACAAAGAAGTGTTGAAAACCACGAGATTTTTACTGTTTTCTAGCAATGCGTCTACCTCCGATCACTGCTCAATGTCAACTGAGTAATAAGCCGACAATGTGCTTCTATACATATACAAACTCAACATACCCGCATGCATTCCACCGGGCACTTGCGCGCTTTAGTCATAAAAAGCGGTAAAATTTAAAGAATAAAGAGAATTTGTAGAAAGGAAGCGCATGCAGTAAACGTTACAGGCAGTAAACGTTACAGGCTTCTAACAAAAGTCAACGGTTGATGTCTAGACTGGTAGAGGGCTAAACTTCGCGCTAAATTCAAACTTATTTTGTTATTTAGAATAAGGAGAACGGTTTGATATGTTTTTAAAGAGAGGGTGAATTATAGTAGCGCATATTCGGAGCGGGGGCCGGAGGGGGAAAAATCCCCTATGATAATTTTTGAGACAATTTATAGCACAATTTCGTTATTGGCAAAGTGTAAATAACTCAAGTATTAATAAGCAAAAAATACAAATACAAAAGGCATATAAACAAAGAATTAAAAAGAAAATATAAAGTAACCAGAAGATCGTTAGATAAATGTGGACAAGAAAGCGAAATATATAATATATACAACAGATAAAAATCGCTATAGTTTACGATTTGAAATATATGATGATTAATAACACATAAAGTTAATAAAATTATACAAATCTTTATTACAAAGTAAATTCGCTGGATTCAAAAAAATGGGGGAAAAAAATAATGATTTTATGCAGGATTATACATCAAATTTACGTTTTTATCGTTTACATTTTGAAGTTTTCTAGTATTTCATTGGGTATCGACCCCCTATCCCCTTCAAGACGACCGTATTCTATCCATAACTCAGCTACTTATTAGCCTATTAATCCTTCCTCTTTCAACTTTAAGTGAGTCACTTTGTTATACTGGCTCACACCCTAAAATAATTTTGTCTAACTTTAGATTCATTCAGAATTCCCCCGTACCCCCCGCCCCCCTCTCCCCAAAGTGCCCCCTTACTCTTCCAATACAGATGGGTAGTTAATTAATATATAAATTATATTATTATCCTTAAAGCATCCTTATAATTGTACTTCAAGTGAATGTTTTACGTAATCTTACATGGCGGGTATTTTTGCGCTAACTTCCCTCGCTATTGACTTTCACACGACAGGAAACACTAACATGTTTGTTCAACTCTTGAATCAACTTCCTGTTTGAAGTTTGATGAGCCGTTTCCTCTCTCGAAAGACAATTTTCGACAATTATTACAACTATAAATTGAACTCTGACACTTAAATTGAGTCACGCGATATCTTAAGAAAGGGAAATACTTGTTTTTTATATGAGGGCATTAATTTAATTATAATATATAATATCGCCTCTCAAGATCTAGTTTCCCGAAAACGCAGCCAACATGACGAAAAATATAAGGAAGAGTTATTATACTACATAGGGTATTTTCCAGTTTGACACTAATAATATAAAGTCTGCATGCATAAGTTTGAAATCACTGTGTCTAATTATATAACATTTAAATGATGGTAAATCTATTATTTATGTTATTAATTAGTGATTTTTAAAACCTAATTAGTAAAATACATCGGCGCACGACAAAACAACACTGACAATGTGATACTGCTCGTGACCTCAGTGAAAGGCTTGATCAAAAAACACTCCAGGGTACACTGGATCAATAACACTGCGCCCTTCTCGTCATTTCAATTATGTCACACAGTCTTACAAATAATAATACTTTGTTTACTTTCTACGCAATAAAGTACTGAATGATAATATCGAGTAACGTGTTTTTTCTGAGACTTTTGTTCTGATGAATTAAGCGTTGTTTGTCTCACCTAAAAATAGTATGGGGGGGGGGGAGGGGGG
>JAQIXG010002656.1:0-17029 GCA_034700105.1 Oconnorella tubifera | reverse complement strand
CCCCCCTACTTTGACTATTGAATTTTTTTCATCACCTAATTTTGTTGAGTAAAACACCCCCCCCCCCCCCTTAAGTAAATTTCTGGTTACGCTACTGAATTTGATTTAATTCTCATTCTTTATTAAAAAGAACTGCAGGATGAAACTAATACAGCAAATTTTATCAAATATCCCGGTTTCAAAGGTAATGGTCATTTTTGATAACAGCTAACCTTAAATTATACTATGTTGTGGACTTGATAATTATCAATTACCATGTGCTGCAAGGAAGCGCTTTTAAAAGTTAATCTTCGAATATCGAGCAGAACATATGTCGTATGAATCTATGAATCTACAGCCTCTTTACAGAACTTGGTATAAACTAAATAAAAGTCAAAATAAAGGCTTAATCCGGATATGATTACGTTAGTGCAATGGCCATTATCATTTACCGAGAGCATTAACAATGCTCCAGGCAAGAAAGAATAAACTTTGCACTGTCAACTTAAAGCTGGATGAGACAACAGCGCAATATATTTCCATGATATCTTGAAGTGTAGATGAAAATTTACTAAAATTTAATATTTTGATAACATGAGGTCATTATAAAAATTTAGTTGAAGATAAATTCTATTACAGAATTAAAAGTTATATGTAAAGTTACACACATTATTCAGTGACTATTATTGTACAATATTTCGATAGATCTAATCTAATCTCAATCTGTCATAAACGATCATATTGGCTATTTCAGAATTTGACATTTACTGAACGATTAGCTCGCATTATGATTCTAAAATAAAAAGCTTATAATTATTATTGAAATTTATTTGTTTCTGTTAAAGTAAAATCGATTGCAAACTGATTTCATCTTATCAAACATTTTAATCGTAAAGTGTTTCATATCTGATTGCATCTTGTTTCAAAATCAAAGAAAACTTTCAAACGAGTTAACTTGAGAATCTTTTGAACAATCAATATTAAGTTTTATTGGACTCTTATTTATATCATATGTAATAGGCTTAGTCTATCATAATATCTATATTATACAGTTTATCTTGTATGATTTATGACCCGAGGGCAGCCATAAACATTTCTGGCAATTTGTGGCAAGATCTGGCATATGCCTATATGCTTTACACTCAAGAATGTCTTATTTTGTAGGACCCTGGCGCACGAGATTGCGACATTTGCGGTAAGATGGCTATGTCCCAAAAAAGAAGCAGAAATGTCTCTATTGACGAAGAGATTAGCCACGGGATATTATAGGTTCTAAATGACATTTATTGCAGTCAACATATAGGCCAAGTGAGAAAATCATTATGTAGCAAAGTGTAGGTTACTCAAGGACAACTGTATACGGAAAAGTCAGAAAATATCCCACGGTCGCGTATTCAATGTAAAGGATTCTAAAATAGTTAATTTAATATACTATATATAATATACAGTACATATGTTATATATAATATATTATATAATATGTATTTAAACTAGGTATCTAAATAGCGCCGCTAGAAGCGTAGCGAATAAATCTGTAACTAATGTCTAGTTTACTGACTGACGTTAGGCTGCGTGTCTACTATATTTCCTAACTGGAATAACTGGATGGATGTACCAGGCGCGGTGCCATGAATTTAAAACTGGGGGGGGGGGGGTTAAAAATCAGTTTGATTCCTCCCCACTAGGGGGGGTCAAACTGAATATTGAACATTGACTAATTTCGAAAGTGATGACTTTTTATGGTTAGTTAATATTACATTTAATGTCTCACACGTGTTAATTTCAAAGTGATGACCTTTTTTTGGTTATTACGATTGACTTTCAACATCAAATTTCATTCAGCCGTACAGACATTATGTGTCCCTCCTCCACTGGTCGGTTCTTGTCCCCCCCAGTGGGGATGATATCACAAAATCTGGGGGGATATGTCCGCCTCAGCTCCCTTGGTGGTGCCGCCCCTGGATGTAACCCAGTGGCGTAACTATATGAGCACAGACCCCATAGCAAGTTTTTGAAGCCCATTCAATTAATTTTTTTAAGTTCAGAATTTTAAATTTCGGGATTTTCCTCCAGAAAATACCAACATAAAACCAGTTTCGACAGTGATGACCTTTTTTATAGTCATCATACTCGGTATACTCTTTTTTGCAGACTTTCACAACATACGCTTTCAATTACTCGTCTAATTGTAAGTAGCCTGATAATTTCTCTGAGTTTTTTTTATTTTGTGTCGGACGCGGGCCGCCCAACACGCCCGGGCCCCGCAGCATTGCTGTAGCTGATACCACGGTAGTTACGCCACTGATCTAACCCAGAATTTGGATAATTTAGGGATAGAAAAAAATTACCTAAGATTTATTTTACTATATCACCATTTTAAACTTAGCATACAATAAGCATATTACTTTCTTGCAGACTCTGTCGATATAATAAGCCGTTTTTGGATGCATAACACTGGATGAAGTGTATGTTAAAAGGCGTAGAGGGATATATCATATAGGAAGTAGTTAGAAAGTCGTTGGGTGCGTATTGGGATAATTTAATATGAAGACACTAAATAGTTGTTAATTTGATATATCTGTAAGTTATTTATTGAATTAAATAAAGAAGGTTGTAAATTCAGATTGGACTTCTAAATTTATTATATTAACAACTAAAACGAATTAGGGAATTATTTGAATAATAAATTTAAATTAAATAGCGCCGTTCAACGGGTAGCGAATCTATCGTAACTAGGCTATAATGTAGTTTTATTTATCATCGCTAAAGTAATATCGGCGCTCGCTGCATAGCGAATAATTGTTTAACTATTGCATCGCTTAGATGCATTTTTACTCACTACATAAATTGCGCCACTGATGTGTAAATATTAAATCTGTAAAACTGATTTATTGTTTAGCTTCTTTTATACTCTCTATATAATACACGTTGTAACCGGTCGATACAAATTTTCTGAATTAAAATGGTAAAAACGGCCCCGTCAAAAGGCCCCCCCCCCATAAAAGTTGAGACATTTTATGAGAATGGTTTTGTCTGAGGCTCTTTTGTGAGGGCTGTTTTGACCTGGCTGATTCATCCCGGGCCGTTTTGACAAGAGTACCAGAAAATTGCAATATGCTACACACTGTTAAAATAAATTAAGTGAGTTCGCAAGATGGCGCCATTGTTACATTAAATAAAGACTTTGTTGTAATAGTATTCAGTTCTCATTAACTGTTTATCAACAGTTGAAACTGCACTGACTTAAGCCAGATTTTATTCAGCATCGCTGGTTGGCTCACGAGATCATAATAAGGGGGCGGAGTCACGGGTGGTCTAGCCTGCCGCTTCTGAATAGGCTGCAGCGGCATAAAACTAGCTGATCGTAATTTCGAACACTATACCAGTATCACATTAATGAAAGGCATCTTTGATCCCATTAAAATTACATTAATAACGCTTTGTATATTTTTACATTTTACTACTTTGAAATGTATTGTGTTCAAAATACTACTGTTCCTGTGTTCCAATGGCAATTGGAGAAATTCATCAATCTGTGAAATTATGAAATTTATATTCATAACAATTTATTAAGCACAATATACAATTCAAATACAATAAAACAATAAATTATAAAGAAGAATCATCAAATAACTAATATTAAAGTACAATTAATAATTATAATTCAGAAGCTTCATTTTACGTTACTGTAATTCAACTATTAATTCTCTTAACATTCTTGTCTTATCTGACATAGTGATATAAATTTAGAAATTACTTATGTTAGTCATTTTAAATTATTAAATTCGTTAGATTGCTTTCTGAAATAAGACATTTTAAATCGTTTTAAATCGCGATTATTTAATGAAACAGCAATCGTAATGGAAAACTACATTGAACTGATATAGAGTTCGGAATTAAGATTGCTGGTGCAGTTTGTGTGCTGTTGATGCGTGTGTAGTAAAAGGCTCATAGTAACTGCTTCGTATTATAATTGTATACTTGCTTTTTATTATTCAGCTCCTGCGTATTGAATCGAGCGGCTGAAAGTTTTTTAGAGAGAGATTGAATTTTTAGTTGCAAGATTCACCGTCATGTACAGTTGTCGCAAATTGTTCAAAGAATTTTCAGTAAAGTGAAACAACTGACTTTTCTTATAAATATTAAAAAACCTTTCGGAATAACAGAATATATGATTAATAATAAAAATGTTATAGAAGTGTTACAGAAAGTTAAACTTTGCAGTCAATTCCAGTTATAAGTCTCGATCATTTCCGAAGGCCTAATTATATTGGTAAGCATTAATTTTTTGCAGTAAATAAAATCTTTTAATAGTTTAGTTTATAAACTAAGTTGTCATTAGTTATTAAATATAGGTTTTCATTGTTTTGTTTTAACGAACGTTAAATTGCAAAACTAGAATAATATTGTAATGTTATAATATTATATACACTGTAATAATGCAATGGACATGATGATTAAAATGCATCCTGTAGATCATGCAAGCATTAAAATAAGAATGATTCATTGTTTTTAAGTGTAAAGCATTGATAAAGGTCTAGACATACAGGCTTAGATATGCCTGCTAAGCTTAATTGTAATTAATTCACAACTAATTTTAGGATTTAGAGTAAAATAATTAACTAGCTCAATGCTAGCAAATCCAAAAGATTTATGCATTTGTAATATATATTTACATAACATGTAGATAGAAATGCTGAACTAGAAAAAGTAGATAATATTAGTTGCTTTACGAACAATCATCTAGGGCTAGATGCTAGTCAATGGGATCTCGGATATTGCTGTTATATGTAAACAAAAAATACACGGGCTGATGAGATTTAATTGATTGATTCAATACTGTACTAATAAGAAGATTTATTTCAAACGTCTAGACAAAGATGTAATTTTAAATAAGGCCATTCAGTTTAACTGTGTGAATATATTTATTAATTAATGCTCATTTTAACTATCCTTTTTAAACATATATTGAGTATTATTATTGAGATTTTATTTTTTAATTTATTATTGTTTCTGAAAACTTATTATTATAGTATTATGCTAGCTTTTGTTCCTGTTCTAGATAGTATATAATTTAAATGGTATTGTACTAGGTAATAATTATTTAATGAAGGAAGATTGCGTAGTTAGTGCATATTTAATGCGCTTTATAAAATATATGAATGTCATACAAAACGATTAGAAACATAAAAGAGACTTATTCTACACTACTATTGCTGATGATAGCCGAAAATGTGAAAATACTAACTCAATGTAAAATATTTATATATGGAGTATTAGTTTTCTCATGCAAATTATGAAACACACCCGAAGAATAACGAATTAAGTTTACTGGTAATTTCAAACACTATTAAGTTATATTGTAAAAGATTGTACAATATAACTTAAAGTAGTTAAAAAAAAAGAAATAAGTAGTTTAGAACCAGCAAAAAGGTGTTTCAAGTATATTTGTATTAGATAGATGTTTCCACTTGCATTTTTGCAGAATTCAATCTTTTAATTATTTTTATATTAGTATAATTAAGTATTACTATCCTAATTGTTTTATTGTTATAACAATCAGGGGCTTTACTATTTATATCAATTATTTATGAATCATCCAAATATTTATTGTATGCATGCGTATTGTTTGTCACAAATTTATATTATTGCTAATATATTTAATAAAGTAATATGGCTAAATAAACTATAATTACCTACAATTATAATAAACATAATAAAGTATTTGATTTTAATCTATTATTAATTTGTTATGAGCAATAGCAAATTACAATTGTTATGAGAATTTTTTTCTGTATAATACTCTATTTTCGCGTTTAATTGTTTATTTTGTTCTATTAGAATTATTTATAGATGTGATAAACTATCCAAATGGTGAAATAAACATCAACTTATTACATTAGCCTTAATTTCAATTGTAAAACCTTAATTTTTACCCAGCCTCTCGCTTTCCCTTGACACCAAACCAATCCATCTTCTTTGCGTAAGTGGAAAAAGATCTAAGATGTCAATATTTAAACTATTAATTCCAATCTTTGCAACGTGGGAATCATCCAGTATCCTCTCTGTCTCCTTCCACTGCTAACAACATCCCGCTGCGTGCTATCCTGATAGCACGCACATATCTGTCTTTTTCACCGAGTCTGTCTCTTTTATGATTACAAATTCCGCACAAATGTCAGTCTATTTTTTGCAGGTCCTGCTCTCAGCCGATATATCAAAGTATTATATTGATATATCATCGAGATTGATGAAACCCCGCTGTTGTTGCAAAGTCTACCAGCAAGGGAGAAAGCGAAGAGTCTATTCTCGCCTTGTTGAAATCTCTTGTGGGCTTAAAGTAGACTGGCAAATTCAAACCATATAGTTGTTTGTTTGGTCCTCCCTCCGGTATTTGTATTCAGTATTTTGCGAGCGATCGGCGAGCAGTAGCGACTAGGTATTATGATTGTAACGACGACACAAAAGAAAGACTCTGGTCGACGATCGAGTCCTTTTCATAGGATCGCAAAATACTTTGAAGCTTGTCAAGTTGTCAACGAAGCGAATCGCAGGTGTAGTCGCGCTGTCAGTCGCGGCGATAATGAAAATATTTTCTACTTTCGTCCGATGTTGGCCCAGACTGTATTGCTGTATGTGTATGTGTGAGTGTGTGTGTGTGCGTGCGTGTGTTGCTTTGTGCGATGAGGTTATAAGAGAAAAAATCACTGCAGATATGCAACAAGATCAGCTGAATGTAACGTTCATATGAAAATGTCATTTTATATTGAGTCACGCATCAAAAATTTCAGTTTATTTATCCAATTATAGTTTAATCAATGAATTTAATCTGAGATTGAGTTACACTTAAAGTAAGAAATCTGTCTGAAGGTTGATAAATTCTATATCAATAAATTAACTTTATAAACACCAAATGATATCAGTTGATCGTATCTGTGACAATCTGGGTTATGTAGAATTCTCCCTACTTCCATTTTCTCTCAGCTGTATTTAATCCACAGATCTTGAAATTAGATACCGGAAGCAGTTACATTGCTGGCTGTTTTATGTCACTTATGTGTAATATCTTGCGTTCTTATGAAAATGTTGTAAAAAAAATTATATTGAAGATTCAATCTCGATATCTACCTTTTTGGATTTAAAAGTATATTTAGTGATGGATATCAGTTTCAAGTGCCAATTAATTTTTAGCTTCAAATTTATTATCTTGAATATGAAACAGGTTAGTGAATGATTTTCTAACATCTAGAGATAGGATCGTTATTTTAAACATTAGGCCTATTGAGTGTAATTTTGAATCTTAAATGCTAAAAATCTCATTTTTATGAATTTCATGAATTTTTCTTCGTGAATTTTTAAGAACAATAAATTTATATCTTGCTTTTGTTTTATAAATAAATACATATAACTCAACGCTGAGTGAATGTTGTACAATTTCTTATTCAAATTAGATTTATTCTATACTTTACTTATATGTTTTAATAAAAGTTATTTGTAATTAGTCTAGTTATACTTTCTTATATTTGCTTATATTGCTTTAATATTTGTTTATTGGTTTAGAAATAAATAAATCTACTCACAAAGCAGGTAATCGAATGCTTAAATTAGAAAATTTATATATTTTTGATATCTGCTAAAAAGAGGTGTCGTCGAAAATTATCAATTATGGTTACCATCTTTAATTATTGTGATATTATTTCTGAAGTGTGATTTCTTATAATAAAAGAAATCATCAATGATTCTTAAAACTTGAAAGTATAATATAGTCTATTAGCATTAATCATTCTATTTATTTTATTTTATTTACTTCAAACACTGATTGCAATATATCTGTTGCTTGTGATTTATTTTTACTGCATAAAAATAAATTATTATAAGATTAAAATCTGACTATTCTATATTCTATAGAATATATCACTGATTTAGGTCTATCTATTAAACTAATCTTTAAAACTAAAATAGTTACAATACAATATTCCGATTATTAAATATAGTTCACATAATTTTCTCAATTTTGATTATGAATATTACTTTAAATTCCTAGTGAGATTATACCAAACATCGTCGTTCATCATCCATAGTTATTTGTTACAATAAATCTTCGTTCAGTTTTTCTCGACTCGTCATCGAATAATGGAAATTCATTGAAAATATCTGCAAGAGATTTCAAATATAATCCTCTGGTCAATATTTGCCGGACTTTATAGTAGTAAAACTTTTAACGAATCGAGAGATTGCTGTAGAATGAATCGAGTATTTACTCTGCCCAAATAATAAATGAAATAGTTGTGCTCACTGTTATAATCTCGCTGTATATGCCGCGTTCCACTCTGTCGTTTGCGTACTTGGCAAGTTGATAATAATTGCTTAGTATCAGTATCATGCACACTTTGTACACACACGTGTAGGCCTACTTTGTATGCGCACGATACGATACACATACATTCTCTTTGTCACTGATTCAAAGGACTCGTTGAAAATCATCCCAATTCGTCTTAAAAATCAATTAGTAATATAGTTACTCAAAGGCTTTCCTAATTAATTGTCTATTTGGAATTTGTTACCCAACCTCATGTCGTTCATGATGCGAGTTTACTTATAATTAGCTGATGCTTATGAACACCTATACGCTCATTTTTGCATAAGTTTGCATGCAAAGAGGAAAGAGTTTAATCAAGTTACAATAACTGTATTGTTATTGTTTACCACAATATTAGGATTCTTTGATAATTGAATGTGTTAACTTATCGCTACACAGGAAATGTTGGTAAATGGAAAGAAAGTTATATTGGAAAGATCAATTTTAACTTTGAAACTTGTTACAAAACAATTAGCAACAGTGTCATCTCAAACTTTTTCATTCATAAATAATTTTTCATAGAAATGTAATCCTTTATTGTAATTCTTCATTGTTTGAATAGCGATAATCTGTTCAGTTATGTATCAACATAAATTTATACAGAAAGGCAATACTGCCTTTTATTGCACGTTTATTTTCTCATAGTTTTAAAGTTAAGTATATAATTCTTCGTTAATTGGACAGCAGAGTTTTATATTTGATTTGATGAACGAGTTTTGAGTGATTTGCGAGTTGATCTGATTGCACCTGAGAACCGGCACATACAACGTCTCGTTGTTGATCCTTGCAACATGTTGCCTTTACTCGAGCAAAATGCACAGTCAACAACGCAATCAGACAATGACGCTTTTGTCCTTATAATTATTATAAATGAAAATAACATCGATTTAGATGAGCAGTATGCATAGTTCACGACATTGAAATAGTACAATTCCTTCAAAATATTTAATTAATATTTTTAAGTCGCTTTAATTAGACTTATAACTGTGAAGGCTGTTAGCTTTATTATGAAAAAAAAAATAGGCCTATCAACTGTTTTTAGATATGGATAATTGATAATTATATAGCATGATGTAAATCTCTCTTGATAACGCTAAACAGAAGCAATGATAAGATTTATTGTTTGATCCTTATTTTCAAACTTATTTGTCCACTATTTATTTGTAATCTTCATAATAATAATAAAATAAAAATTGTAATCTGCAGAAGAGCAAAGGAAAAATCGAAAAAAGTTTAAAAGGCAAAATCACTAAAAGAAAATTCGAAACTTTAGATAACAAGGAGCTCTAATCAGCTGACAATAATGTACCATAAATAAGCTAATGTGGCTTATATAGAGGGGCGTGGCTTATGCATTGCTGTGTCTCGGTGATTAAGTACTGCGTTAATTCTATCGCTCAATATGTTGTCCGTCTACTCAACTGCACCAAGGACAGTTGCATGTAAACTGAGATAACAGAAGTGCAGTTGCGATATCTTCATTGGTGATGTTGAACCTGTAAGTTAACAGGATGCCACATGATGGTCAAATACAGTATTATAGCGTGCAGGAATCTTCACACTACAATATGGTCTTTCTCCATATAACTATAATTTCAAATGAATAATATTTTCCATGTTTTATTTTTAATTAATTATTTTTATTTAACTATATTAAATTGTATTTTCTTTTTTTCCTATGTATATAAAAGATTAAGATTATGCTAATTAGAGGGGAGGGGTGACTTTTCTAGGTTTTATTAAATGAATATTTAAGGCTCAATTTTTGTTAAGAACTGATCAGAATCTTGAATGAATTTGTAGTGGAGCTAAGCTCTACGAACTCTCTTTTAGATTTTGTACTCCTATTGGTGTGTGTTGTATCAAGTGACTAAATAGTAAAACATTTCATTACAAAGCGTGCCAACAATTGATGATCATGCTTTTCTTATCAGTCTCCTCCAGGATTGATAGTCTTAGATCCTATAACCTCTAGTGATTGCTAAAACGCTCAAGGGAGCATTTCTTTCAACCCTATCTTTGACTTATAAACTTTTAACTAGAGTTAAATATTCTTTTGCGTTTCGGGGAAACTCTATTTGCTGATTCTTTCTGGACATGACTTTCAAATGTATTTGTCAATAAAGTTGTCTCTGTGTTTTATGGTAAAGGTTTTGCATCTTTTGGAAATTTGCAACTGTTCTGTAGTTGTGGATTGAGTGATTTTCTAAGCTTTTGACTTAAGTAACAATTCCATCAATCTTTAACTTGACCTTTCAATAATATCTGTAGACTGGTTGTTTAATAAAGTGAAATTATTGTTGTTATTTTTATTTTTGTGTGTTTAATTACAGATGTGTTTCATTTGTTTCAATGGTTTCAGTTCTCGTTATCATCACAATATAATCATTATTATCATTGTAGTCATTAATTATTAAATTTTAAAAATATCGTTGGTTAAATGTCAGTTAATAAACAAACATGTGGAATATAACATTGATTTGATTTACTATTGCTACTAACTGATATTTAAAACTTCAGATGTTGGGATAATTTGAGAGGCGGGGCAAATAGTCTCCACGCCCATTGAAGGGTGGATGGAGTGAATTGTTCCTAAATCTATTGCTATTCTAAAAGTTCTCTTTGCAGTATATTTTTGGGTTTGGATCCAACATCGTGTCCCAATGTATCCCGTCCACAAATCACTTAGCTATTCTATGTTTAAATTCGATCAAGTCGGTTCAAATCAAATCAAAAATCTTTTATTTGTCACAAAATGTAAAAAGTAGCAGATAATATAAAAATAATTTAAAGAAATGACAAAAAGGGCTCGTAGGCCGAAACACTGACACAAGCCCGGTATTATAAGCAAATCATACAAATAATAAAATACATTATTTCAATACAGTGCAATACATTTCATTTAGATTAAAATACAATATGTTAAAATTTGATATATAAAGAAATCAAAATAAAAGCAGTTAAATTTACAAATTTAAAAACCAAGTACTAAATGACTCGATAAATTTTCGCACAATAAGAGTCGTTTAAGTAGGAAACAGATGAGTTATCTATAGTAGTAATTTGGCCTATTTATTTAATAAATATCATAATTATTTTTAAATCAGCAAATTACATCATCGCTAGTTATGAATATGAAGTTATCAATCATTAATTAGTAATAATGATTATTGTTTTAATTGCACTAATCATGGTCTTTAACCAGGATGCTAAAAATTAAATCTTTTTAGGCTGAGTGTATCCAGCCTGCATGGACTAGTTTTAAGGCTAGGCATACCATGATTTTACTTTGGTCTAAAATGCCTCTATAACGTATTAACATCTATATCTATATTTTCACAATGTATATTCAACTAAATGATAAAAATAATAAATGTTATAATTACAATTGATATTATAATCTACACGTGATTTTGAAATGGAATTTTAAACTTAAATCAGAATCAAAAATCAGAATGACACGATATTTGAAAGAATATGTGAAACTATTTAACCGGTCAGATTTCTATTTCATTGCATACTACGGTTATATGTTTCATAAATCATAAAAATGTTCATGTATATTGTATACGATTTTGTTTCTGATTTTATATATTTTCTAACATATCTATCCGAAAACGTACAATAATCATTGAGCATTATCAAATCTGCATACTGTTACCAACTTGTCATATTAATAAATCGTCAAATCGATAATAAAATTGTAAACTTTTGGACACATATAACCTTGCGATCTGTGATGGTCTCCGCAGTAAAGTCATTAGAATGTCGATACACTGTAGAGCTTCTATGTTTTTATATTCATTGTTATTATGTACATACGCACAGTTTGTAGACTCCTTTATTTATATAGTCTCGCGTCGATTATTTTTGAAGTTAAAATGTTGCTGGCAATTAAAGCTGGCAGTGTTACTAGTATTAAGCAGTAGTGTTATTATTAGTAATGCTATTACTAATGTTTAAAGAGTACTAAAATTACTTTATTGTAAAAATATCTATAGACAGATCTAGGGGTTGGTTTGCTTGCTTGTAATTGAATTTGAGCAGTTTCTAAAATTAAATATAGCATGTCAAAAATCATAGAATTTTTATTAATTTATAGGTTAAGGCAAGTGTTAACATTAAGTTTGGTTTACGGCTAACCTCACTTTAACCATAATCCTATCCATAGACCTAATCCTAACCCTAATACTTACTCATATATTTGAATAAGTATTTTAGAAGAGTTATTGTTAGAAGTGACATATTTAGAAACTGCCAATTCAATTATAGAATTGCAATATGCCTGGGGTTTGATGATGATACTTCCCTGCATATGTCTTTTCAATCCAAAATACGAATTATTAGAGACTTCGTTCAGACACAGAAAAAAGTCTCTCGCTATCCCATCCTTCTAATCCTTTTTTGCTGCATTGGCAATAATGAGTGAAATTTGTATAGGTTTTTAGGAAATTCAAAGTTTCAAATTTGTGACAAAAATATATATGACTATATCTCATATTAGTTGCTGTGATTCTCGACACAGATCATGGTATCATTAAAATTTTAATATCCTGTTTTGGCTGTTAAGTCAAATTCGTGACTAAATTTAAAGCGTAGAACTAGTCAGAACTTTTGCTTTTCTTTCTATACGTTGCTAACTTATGCTGTATTCGCAATATTAGTATTTTTATCTTCACGATTTTTATTTAAAATATAGTTTCTTCTTGATTCATTTCAAAATTATCATAATTTTGTTTTATGCATGATTACAGTATAAAACATTTATATACAGTAATTAAATATATATTTATATTTAATCTCCAATATATTTTTTTCCTCATATAGTTGATTTTCATTTAGTTAATAATGATAACTTTTTAGATCAATTTAATGCTTAATCTCTCACTTAGAATGTAGCTGCATGTCAATCAGTCAGTAACTGGTCGCTTTACACAGTAGATCTGGCTTCGATTAGTTTTCTGCAGTGGAGTACTTAAAAACCTTGATTCATTTGGTTGAGTTGTGTTTCATATGAGGCTGAGCCACGTAGGACTGTTATCTTTGATCGTTGATAGAACTGAACTGATTCAGTTGATGTTGTTTTAGTCGAGTCACTGAAGACTCGTCAGATAGAATTACACTTCTTCTTCTTGTGTGCTTTTTATGTAATATCTTCAATATTTTCACTGTTAAATTAACCTATAAGTAATTAAGAGTTACGAGTTATAAAACAATTGGGTTATATTTACCAATGGTTATATAATTATAAGTCAGGATATCATAATGTGCCCAAAGATTACCGAGGAATTTCATATCGTTTTATCGTTGCATAATTGAGATTTTTCTATTTCTAAAATGGTTATAGTTATTGTTTATTCTGTGTACATTCCTGCAAAATCTGTAACATTTTTTGAAAGTGTTTAGTAATTATGAGTGCAGCTTTGCAATATTATTATTAAATTTATTTTTTCTTTACGCCAATAACTAGAACTAGTCTTGTATATATAAACTAGATTCTCTAAAAAATTATAAATGATTGTATTCCCTTTTAAATAAATATTAGTAATCTTCTGGTCACAAACATATTCAAGTACTTCGAAAATCTTTATCACTGTACAATATTTACTTAACAAATGCTCCAAATTTCATTTTACAACAAAGTTTGAAGAGCATTGGAATTGATGTTTTGTTTCAGTGGCTCTCTATGATAAATTACTCTCTTTCTCGCTCGTATGTAATCTATAGTAGAATCTCTCGAGGTGATTGCTGATTGAAGAAAACTGGGCGAGTGTTGCTTGCTGAATTCTGGGGAGAGTTTGGAGAATCACGGCGAGCCAGTCGACAGATGGCAGTACGCGTAACGCGCATTGATTCATTTATTTATAGTTGATTGACGACTGAAGTCATTAGCGAGGAGGAAAGAAATTGTTGTATTTCTTTAGAAAAAAGAAAATATTGTGGATAAAATATGAAAGTTTTAATTAGGAAAAGGTTAATTGGTGACTTCAATATTGGTAATCGTAGATTATTATATTTAAATGGTTAGTAAGTCGATATATTTTGTTTAATTGGATATTTAGCTTGTAATGAATTTGAATAATACTAACTGTAGCATGAGATCATATAAGTAGTAGTTACTAAGAAGCCTATAAACCTTTGAAATAAATTTTGAATACATTTTTTATGGCTTGAAATAAGCATGTTTTTATAGAAGTAAGTATATAGCAAAATTGAGATCAAAACCGATTTTAAAGTTTGTTTTCTAATAGCGTTATAAAATCATAAAACTGTAATTTTTACGATATTTACTGTTATGCTTTGAAGGAGTAAAAGTAATTATAAATATATTTAATGAAAATGTAAAATGCTATTGTTTTCAGGTACACTTATACTTGATGTTTAATTTGATACTAGATATTTCGTCTATTGAGTATACCGATACAGTTTCTTTTTGATTGAAGTCTACAAATTGCAGTTTCCGCATCTCTGACCATGTTAATTAATCGCGCTATCACTGAGGAATTATTACTCAAATGTATATAGTTTTAATTTCTCTGCATCATTGCTGTAAGTGTTAATCAGAAATGGAGATTATTTACACTTAATTGTTCTTTTCTGCCACGCTTTGATTATAACCTAGTCACGTGGGCTAGACGAGGTCAATCTAATTAACCTTTTAGCCATATCTGGTTAAACTGGTTTAACAAAGATAACCACTTTGGTAGATATCAAAGCGGGGGACTGGTTTCCCTTCTTCGTCTTTTGACTGTGGTTCCCTAAGTTGGGGAATCGGTTTCCTTTCGTTTTTCTGACGATGATTCCCTAACTACATAATTTTTAATATTTTATTTATGTTAGTGAATATACTGAGGCAAACGCTAAATAGTATATATCTCATTCTGAATTATTATTTTTATATTAATCGGTTCATTGTCATCGTAACATAAATACTAAAAAATCAAATTTATCTCAAAAAGTTTGATTGTCCATCTGTTTCATTCTAATCTGTTAGTATTCTTCAAATCATTGAAAAAAATGCTTCATTTTCTTCCGAGTCTATCTTCTATTTTCAATAAATTCTTCAAATCTCTCTTCCCAAAAATCATTTTCTTTCAAAGAATATTCGCTCTCAGAAATTTCTCTCTTTTCCCAATTTTTTTCTTCATCCCGGTGTTCGCTTCGTCGCGATTACCCTAATCTAATCTGGACGGAGTGATATAGGCTGCAGTCGGGCGGGCTGCAGCCTAAACCGAGTCTGGATAAACGCGTGATTGATTTAAACGCTGATTGGATAATTTGACGGTGCACTAAGTTGTGTAATGAAAAGCAAGTTGCACTGAAACGAGAGCGGATTGCGAGAGAGAGAGAGAGCACGCGAATGAATTCATCAAAACTTCTGAACGCGCGTGTTATCTATTACAGTAACTTTCTCGAGAAGTTTGTTAATATTTTTAGCTTGGATATCATAATACTAATGGAGGGGAAATGCTGATTGGTTGGTTGGTATGTTTATGTTGAGTCACGTTTAGACGTAAAGTGTGAGTTATTGACTATAAACGGATCAAGAAACTGCATTAAGAATGTAATTATAATAGTAATATTAGAATATTATCGTATTGCATTATATGAAATTGCTTTGTACTGTACGTTTAACATCACGTGTAGTTTTTGTTGTATTGATTATGATATAGATTAATATCCATCCGAGTTTATTTATCTTAAAAAATGTATATTTTTATTTTTAACTAAAAATAGTTGTATGAATAGAGCCCAACATAGTATCTGTATCACGGATAGTATACGCCAAGTAATTTTATTATTGGCTAATTATTAACAGAAAATGGTTAGAGTTAGGATTTATAAAGCTTTTCTATTTCTGCATTTTTGTAGGTCTATAAGCTTATATACAAAATTAGATTCAATGATGATGATTATCAGTGGATATCTGAGTTGAAATTTTGGTATTTGGTTGAATCTGGTAAATATGTGTTTTTTTCAAATATTAATATTGCTATCTTGGAATCTATCAGATCTTGTCTGATTTGTTGAGTAATGTCAAATACACTTGAATATAAACTTTAGAAAACAAAATAGAATGAAGCCTACATTTTTCTTATTATTTTGCAACGATTTACCTTCATATTAATAAAATAACTATTTTTAATCGTATATTGATACTGTCAATACTTTAACATTTTTGATTAATAAAAGAACTTATTTATTTTATTTACAGTAAAATTAAATATGGGAAGGCTTTCGGTTCACTGACGGAATTCAGCAATGCAACAACGATTCAAAAAATTACGAAAATATACTTTTCTTAGCGAATAATTTCGGTAATGTTTTTAAATTAACATTTGTCTCTTTCCTAAAATGATACACGGAAGTCCTGGGGTTCGAACTGACGAGTCCTCAAGGAACAGAAATGGAATCCATGATTCAAAATCTAACATTTCTTCGAGAGATAGACAGAAGATTTTGGATCGAAAAATTCACCAAGGCAAGCAGCCAAAGACAGGTTAGTGCACACCTTTTTATTGTTGATACAGTTTACTTATAATGCAAAAAATTTCATGGAAAAAATTCCTTGATTTTATAAATTAGTAATAATTATATTTTGTTACTTAAGTGTGCTATTATTTGTATGTATGATTTGGGCTATTATTTGTATGTATGATTTGGGCTATTATTTGTATGTATGATTTGGGC
>JAQIXG010002655.1:0-17031 GCA_034700105.1 Oconnorella tubifera | reverse complement strand
TCTCATTCCTTGGCAGAGTGGCCGTAACCTGATCTGGGATGTGACAGTTGCTGATACGCTGGCTGTCTCACACCTCTACACCACTTATGTAACTCATGGAGGGGCAGCCGAGACAGCCGCTGAGAGGAAGAACATCAAGTACGCAGATCTCTCTAAAACATACTTGCTTGTTCCAATCTCATGCGATACTCTCGGCCCATTGTCTTCCGAGTCACTCAGTTTTTTACGTGACCTTGGCAAGCGTATCTCTACAGCTACCGGTGATAGTCGTGAAAGCACATTTCTATTTCAACGGCTGTCAATCATTATACAACGCTCCAATAATGTATGTTTTAGAGGATCATTTATTGTCCCGAGTGATCCCAAAGGTTAGCCATTCCAGACTATGTTTTTATTCATTTGATTTATTCATCACTCGGGAATGAAGTACCGAGTAATTTAAAAAAAACAATAATAAATGTGATGATAAAGGACTATATCTCTTATTTGTTGTTTATTATTAGGGAAATCTCGTGTTCTACGCGCAAATTCAATAATTCATTTGCAAATGTTTCGATCATTTATACACCATAGTTTAGACATAAAGACAGATATTATTTAACTACCAGCAAATCCTGTCAGACGATAGGCATAAAAAAGACAAAAAACACAAATGTTTAAATGTGAAAAATAATCTTTTATCAACTATATTTCAATATTTCAACTATATTATTAATATTTCATCCAATTTGACTCTATTATTTGAGTAGCCTTGATTCACTGATAGCATTGAATCAAGGCTACAGGTGCATCTATCTTAATAGCTTAATTATATCGAGTTACAGACAGACGAACTTAGCCAATTATTATATTAGATTTAAGCTGCAGAAGAATCTACTGAGATGCGCATTTAATTTTTTTATTATAACAACAACCAAATATTTGTATAGACAAAAAGATAAGTTTGAATATTAAAATGACTGACCTGTAGTTGTAGTTGTAGTAGTAGTTGTTGTTGTTGCGATGATTGATGTCATATTGTCATCGTTATAATCGAGAGAAGAAAAGTCGGTCGATTCTTCAGTCGTCATTTCAGTTTTAACTTCAGCTAAAAGTTAAGAAACTAATTTAGTTGATAATCATAAATATGTTGAAGTTAAATTCCATCAACGTTTTTAAAACTCCGTAATATAATTTTTAAATCGTAAACTTAATGACAGAATTATTAAATCTTATATTTTACAATTGTGTATACTAACCGTTTAATGCGACGACGAGAGATAGCAGTAGAATGAAACTGAACTGTTCCAAGTTAGTTTCTAACATTTTGATCAAAGAAAATTACCCTAGTATATTTTATAATATTAACTTAACACGTTGGCCTCTAGAATAATATTTAATGATCTATTCATAGGCTTTATTCCTTAATCTCATCAAACTTAATTATGTAGTTACGATTCTTTGTTAACTAGATTTAATCAGAAATTAACTTATATAGTTGATATTGTTAACTTAGAATTTCAGGCTTTACTGTATAACTTAAGCTGTAACTAAGTAAAAACACAGTTGGCCTGTTATGAAGTTTATCTACATATTGAGCTTCACCATTTCTGATAACAGTATCATTTATAGTTCTATCATTATAAGATTAAATCATGTCACTATGTCATAACAAGCCTATATACGAACAAAGGCAAAATAGTTTCAAGTAGACTCTAATACTGTCAGTTATAATTAACGTATTATTAATTAATATTAAGTAAGCATTCTTTGCGGCCTTTGTGAAACACTCGAATAATTAGTCAGTTTTAACTAATTAATTAGTATTAATTTGTATTTAAGATTAGGATGAAATGTATTTACAAGTAATAGCCATTTGATAAGAGTAAGATAATACTGTATAACTTGTCAAATCATTATAATGCTGACGGATTGGTTATTTTTACATCATGCGCAGTTAAACTGACGTAGTTATGTAAAAATGTACAGAAATTCTCAGTTGTACATGATCAGTGATTGAAATAGATTAACCAGAATAAGTTTTATGAAACTGTTAACATATATAGCAAACAACTAGTAACAACTATTAAGTATTATTTTTATTTAATTTCGTACAAGAATTTTGTTTTAATCTGTTATTGTGCGATTTTCAGAATCTACATGATTTCATCAATAGATCTGCATCAATTTTGATTTTAGTACAAAACACTGAATTTGCTCAAATAACTGAATAAATTTAGTTGGCGAATACTAACTGATTTATATGATTTTATTTAAGTTAAAATACTATAGGCTTATCCTGATTCTAATACTCTTTATCTTTTTTACGAGATATAAGACAGTTATGTTCAATGAGAAATGTAATTATTACCTGATTCCATAGTCGCACTATTTAACTACATAACAAAACAATGACAAGATTTTAATTTAGTTGATACATTTAGCATCTAGCGAATTAAATGTTTATCATATCTCGTCATGTAAATATTACACACAATCTCCTGTCTGTTTTTATACCCGTAATTTTTTTATTTATTTTTATTAGTCTCTTAAATAACTTTGCACTTAGTGAAACATTGTTAAAATTTAGAATAAATGTAAATATTTTGTTAGAGACTGCTGTACTTATGTCTATGAAACGATAGAGGTTAGAATATATAGTTCGGGGCCTCGATTTTTTGACCAATAAACCCGAAAATTATAATTTTGCGATTAAATGACTTTGGAATTAACAATTAAATAAGAAAGCTGAGCATATAATCTGTGCATCCATTACATTAAACTTTTCAGAGCACTATATTATAAGTACATTTTTTCATAATCGAGAGAAGTGTAAGTTTGGTTAACGAAAGAAAGTGCTAGTTTTATTGGGGAGTCAGTAATAAGTGCAAACTTCTCATCTACAATACAACAATTTATTATAGAAATGCAGTACATCTTGGAAAACGAAACTTATATGAAATAAACTTTCAGTACAAAACAATCTAAGATATAGAGCCATCTAGTTTAGTGGTAATATATATCAACTAAATATATGTCACATTTTTGTCCTTGGGAAAAAATGCTTTTGATTTTTGGATTTAAAATATTTAACAAAGCTTGCCCAGAATGATAAAAGCCGTTGTTTAGTCATTTTTATAGTTTGGGGGGATTTGCTTGTTAATTTTTATGTATATTTACAAATAGGGTGTCATCTCTCCAGGTGCGGCGCCACGAATTTAAAAATGGGGGGGGGATCAAAAGTCAGTTTGATCCCCCCCCTACTAGGGGGGTCAAACTGATAATTGAATCTTTACTAATTTCGAAAGAGACTTTTTTTTGGTCAATACTACATTTTTACATCTCACTCGTATTAATTTCGAAGTTGATGACCTTTTTTTCGGTTATTTAACGCAATTTTTTTGACCGACTTTCAACATCAAATTTCATTCAGCCGTACAGATATTATGTGTCCCACCTCTAATCGTTGTTCTTGTCCCCTCCCCTGTGGGGGGATGTCACAAAAACTGGGGGGGGATATGTCCCCCCCCAGCTCCCATGGTGGCGCCGAGCCTGCATCGCGCCTGCATCTCTCATATATTAGGCCCTCTTATAATATATGTTATACTGTATACATTGCACACGTCATAGTATATAATGTTAGTAATGTAATATATAGGCCTACAATTTGAATTTTGTATACGTTTACAATCACTGAAAGTTTTACTGAAAAAAGGTACTTAAAGCTTATAATCATCAATAAAGCAATTAATAGAGCAATTCTATCAAAATACTTTCTATCACAATTACCATCAATAATATCACACATTATTTGAAATCTGAAAAATTGATACGCAAGCCAAATGGGACACATTCCTATGTATAGACTGCGTACAGTGCAACATTTGGCCACAATCAGATCTTGTCAATACGCCAAAGTTTTTATATCGTCGCATTACAACGAGTATATTATTATACAGTGATGATAAACTTATTTATTGAATCTAGTTGTCCCAGGGAGGGGCTGGGGGTACCACGGACCCAAAATCTTCCTTTATTTTTGTATATTTAACGGCTAAATTGATAGTTACAGTTAAAAATGGATCCCCATCCCACTCTTTATTTTGAAAAAATATTCTAACATTTTATTTAATAGTAGCTTTTATTTAGTTTTAATAATATTACAAATTTATTGTAATAAATTTAACGCCATGGATTACCTGATTATATGAACGATATCTCAGACGCCTTATAAAAGGTGCGACAAGTTAGTGAGATCATATTGTTCTTTCACAGGAATCCAACCTGGATCTGTCGCGTCCGAATCAGGAGCTCTAACTACTTCTCTATCTATAGCTTGGTTATTACAATTACATAATATTAGTATAATAGTTATAATTAATTATTATTATTATTATTAAGTTATTATTAATATGTTATATTGATATAATATTAATACTGATATTAATTACTTATATTCTGCTAGGTTAGAGAATAACATTATAGTTCTCGTCTGAAATATTTTTTGATTTCGCCATTTGGTTTTTGGCAGCAGCCGTACAATTGGTTGAATAGATACTGCAAAGATTTACTCATTGACAGGCAAAGAAAGGTGTTTGAGAGTCGCTATCCTTCTGCACCCTTAGTATTTGAAGTATTTGTAAAACTCGAGTTTCAGTGAAATAATTAGGTCGATAGTATACGATGAAAAACTTTAGTATTGTTTGTGCTATGATTTTTAGTGATAACGATTTCATTGAAAATAGCAACAACACAAGAATGCCTTTGGTTATTTTTCGTTTTAATCTTATTTCAATCGAAATAAACATTATAAAAAGTCTTTTAACATTATTATTACTATATAACTTTGACTAAATCAGTACTCGGCGATTAGATCTAATAAAGTCTACTGTATGCATAAAAAGTATGCTCGTGTCATATAATAAGATAGAACACATTATGATATTTATTCAGCTAGGGGTGGGGGAGGAAGTCTATTTTTAAAAGGTTAAATTTGGAGATTTTTGTTCTATTAAAGTAATTAACCGCTAACTATTTTGATAATTTATTACAGTTTGGTAATATTGTGTACTTGTAAATTTGCCAATTTATACATGCGTCTAGATTTTACTATTTCTATAGCTTCTTTCTCTCACTGTCTCTCTCTTTCTCTGTCTCTCTGTCTGTCTCTCTTTCTCTGTCTCTCTGTCTGTCTCTCTTTCTCTGTCTCTCTGTTTGTCTGTCTCTCGGTTTATTTGTCTCTTTCATAATTTACGGGCGTTTTAGCTTCGCGCGCTTAACTCAAGCTAATAACTATTCTCAGTTAGTCGCTCGTCTATTGTCATTCGATCAAATATTAGGTCTGTTAATTATTACCAAATCGAATTATCGATGAATGAAACTTTTTATCAACTGAACGTTAATAAGGATAATTACAGTAAATACAGAATCAGTAAGATAAAGAGAAATAGAGAGAGTTAGATCGATATTATATCTATAAGTTTAAATTGTCAGTTTAAATTATGCTACCATTAATAATTGTTGCTTTATAATAGTCAAATCAGAGATAATGAGATTTCTAATCATTGTTTTAAAATTATTTACTTATGTTTAACACTAGTAGGACTACCTAAATGCAATCAATTAATAGCTTATAATAAGATGAACAATTTGTGATTTTATTTATCAAATCAATAGCAGCTTTAACTTACAGAGTTTTAAACAAAAATTTGTAACAGACTTTTAAAGCGATTTTTTAAGCGATTTCGGATGGGATTTCTTAGACGACGGATCGAAATGCTTCAGGAATATTTTCACGCGTTACTTCAGTCGCATAGATACTGTAGACAAAATCGGATAACTGGATTCAGTTATAATATAATAGAGAGTTATGTTGTATAGAAAATTCATTCGTAGTTTTTCTGATACTTAATTGGCATGTAATTTTTTATTTTAAGATATATTAAATTACTTTTGGATATTAATGATATGACTATTATAATACTCACGATAACAAAATAGATACAATTTGCTTTGATGTAATATCTATGATTATTCCGATAGTTCTGATTACACACAATCATAAAGTAGCAAAAACTGTTCAACCATCAAAAAATAGCACAGCCTATTTTATAACATCAAAATTGAAGTTACTATAGATAATAATACAGAGGGAGGACTTGATGGACGCTCGATCAGGCAAGGGCTCGGCGGCTCGCTGCGGCCGATAGACCCGCACTGGGCGGGGGATGGGATGTGAGCTGATCGTCAACTTCAACCGTCGCTTTCGCTTCTCTAGTCTCCTTATACAGTAAGTATATTCTGCTTGTTTTAAAACTCAAATTATATTTCCTGACTATTTACATCTCAAGCCACATATTGCTTGTTTGTTTGTCTGTAAGTCTGTCTGTCTGCCTGTCTGTCAGTAAACCTGTTTACTGTCTGTCTACTGTTACATTTGACTTTTGGCCTGTCTGTCTGTCTGTTTACTGTCTGTCTACTGTTATATCTAACTTTTGGCCTGTCTATTTCTCTGATTGTCAGTCTGTATTTTTTTTATTTCGAATAAGATGGCTTTTTTCAAAATTTCAAGATGGGGCATTATCCCCCTTAAATAAATAAAAATTTACCCCCCCCCCTCCTCCCTTACCGATTGACTCTTGCATGGTTTACTTATAACATCTTTCTTTAAACTTTTGAAAGAAGTTAAGGAATGCAAATGCATTGTTTTTGTTGCCACAAAATTTTATTGTTTTTCAAGTGTTCCCTCGTATACTTCGTTCTCTTATCTAGAACTTAAAAAGTTTCCTTTGAAAATCGACTGCGCGATCACTATAAGCGAAACTGTAGCTGTTTCTGCAGCAACAAAATCAACGAAAAAATATTTTATACGTTATACAAGAGTTGCGAAAGAATTTCGTCAAAATGTATTAAAATTAATGAATTAATCTAATAAATGGCAGCTTTACAGTGTATCGCCGATACAATCTTGCATAATATATAAGCTTACTGAACATTTTAAGCTCTTTAAAATTCACATTTGCGAAGCTTTTCGAGTGAAAAAGTGCTTTATATATAAAGAAGTATACCACTAGTCGGTCAATCAGACAGTCAGTCACTCACTGAGACAGTTAGTCAGTCATTCAGTCAACCGGCAACATTATTACAATAATTAGAACATTAATTTTGAATGCTAATGAGCTATCAGACTGTCAGTCGGTCACTAAACTATTGTTGAATAAAATTATTTGTTGTTTGATGCGACAATTTAATTGATTTACAGTTTTTAAATGATCTCTTTCAAAAGGTTACTAAGAATCATGGGCGTCAATAGTATACCATCATTGTAACATTATTTTGAGTAGAATTAAAGGATTTTTATACAGAATAAGGAGGTTAATTTTAAGGTGATATATGCTATGTTGTAAAACATTAAGTATTTAATATAATAGGAAAAATATATATGCTTTTCACGATAGTAAAAACGTGTCTTTTTGATAGTCTCAATGAATTAAGTAGCTGCTTATGATAAATATTGTGATATATTAAAAAGTATGATGATAAGTAAAATATATGTGAATAATTAAGAGTATAATTGTATAGCATCATGCATATCAATTAAATACTGATAATCTGTTATAACAGATTTCATGTGGACTATTTCCAGATGATTTTGGTTTATGTGTTATAAAGCCAATTCCTAAATTTAATGACAATAAGAAGAATGTTGTCGCTGATGATTTTCATGGTATTTCAATTTGTCCAATAATTTCAAAAATATTTGAACATTGTATACTGCCATATTTTCTTGATATTGAAACTTCAGATAGACAATTTGGATTTAAAAAGGGCTCAAGTTGTCAAATGTCAATTCATTCTGTAAAGAAAATTTTCAAAATATTATTTGAATAGTAGAGGAAGCACTGTTAATGTGGGAGTAATTGATTTAAAAAAGGCTTTTGATAAAGTTAAACATTTTGGTTTACTATGTACTTCATTGGAATCAAATATAAATCCTGGTTTAGTTGCAATATTAGAAAATTGGCTTTGTAAAACTTTTTCGAAAGTTGAATTGGATGGTTTCTATATTCTTACCATATGCAATGTCTCTCTGGTGTAAGGCAAGGAGGAATTCTTTCGCCTCTTTTATTTTCTATTTATGTCGATGTTGTGCTTCAAAAACTTGAAAAATCAAATTTAAGATGTTATGCAAATTTTAAATGTTTGAATAGCTTTATGTATGCAGATGATATAATATCACTTTCTAGTTCTGTTACTGATCTACAGTTAATGCTTAATTTATGTTCTAATGTTTTTAATAACTTAGATTTGCCTGTTAATGTGAATAAAAGTCGTTGCATAAGAGTTGGCATCAGACACAAGAATATTTGTGAACCTTTAGGTGAACCTTTAGTTCTCAATAACTTCTAAGTTTCAGCTGTTTTTGGAGAGATCATAAAAAGAAATTTTTTCTAATGTAAATGCCATTTTTAGTCGCATTGGAAATTCTACAGAGAATGTAATTTTAGCTTTGACTGATTCACAAGGTTTACAATCTCTTTTGTCCGGCACAGACGCTACGTCTCTGTCAATCTCTGAATTGAATAACATGAGTTATGCTTATGATAATGTGTTTGCTAAATTTTTTAAAACAAAAGATACTAAAATTATAAGATATTGTCAATATTATAGTGGTCATTTTAATTTTGAATTGCATTATGACTTACGTAGATATAACTTTTTATATTCTCTAATTTTTAAAAAAATATTGTGTAAACAATTGAAAATTAATCAAGTTGATTATAAAGACTTTGAAAAATTACCATTGAAATATGATATTTTAAATCTAGATACATATGATATAGTGAGCAAAAACTTTGGAATTTTTTTGCCATAAGCTTAAATATACATGGACTTAATAAACATTGAGAATATTTAACATTAAACAGAAAAAAATTGTTTAGTATTTTAAATGTAATTTCGACATATTTACTGTTTAATTTTGTGATATTCTGCTCAGTGAAGCTTCATTTTGTGTTATTTATTTTTTTGCTATATTTCTGATATTTGCTCACTGAGTCTGTGAGTTTTATTTTTTACTTATTTTTCCGTGTTTGTTATATATAATTTGAATTACTGCTGTTTTTCAGTGAATAAAAATTCACATATATATATATATATAAATGAAATATTATTTATGATTAAGAGAATTAATTATACGAGTATTAAATAATTAACTTAATAATGAACTAACTAATTATTTTAAAAAAACTAATTAATTAATTAACTAACTAATACTTTGTTTTATTTCAGGTTTATTTCAATCTTCATTGTCACGCGTTATTTCTACTTGGCTACTGCGGTGAGTTAAAATTGTAAAATTTTATTATTTTTAATTATGCGCCAATTTTTTATCTGCATATTCAATTATGCATCGAGTTGATCAAACACACTATTCATTCATTAATAAAGTACAATGTCTTAATTTTACATAAATCTTAATGTACCTCGTATAAGTTCATGAAATTTAAAATAACTTTGTATATTATATTACAAGCGATAAAGAGTTGTATTGTAGTTACTACAAATTACAAAGTTTCCTCAATCATTTTATATTCTGTCTTACTGATTAAAAATAAGTTCATTTCAAAAATGCAACACCTCTTTAATTAAAACTTACCTGAACTTCTCATTACAATTTAAATGAACTTCCTTTCAAATATTTTCCTTCTAAATTTCGTTTAATTGTCGATCAACGCCCAACAAAGCTATTAACTTAGTAACTAGTCTTTGAGTTCAGTTTTAATCCGATTTAATTTTGTTTTGACAAAAAACTCGATCATTAAAATGTCGTTATAACATCAAAAGGTCATTTGTGTGTCTTTCCCTATGGCGGTATATAGGGCGTTAACTTTAGATATTTTAATGCAAATTTAGGTTATTCGTTAAAGATCTCGCCTCTAAAAGCGGAATACTAATTATATCGTACAATTGTACTAAGAATTATAATAGTTTAATTTTGTTAGTAGATACTGTTCAACGCATATTATGTTGCTATTCAAATATAAAAATGCTATTAAAATTATAATAACAATAAGTAATCGTAATTGATTTTTAGGAATCCATAAATGTAAGTTTCAAAATTAAATGTATCTTGTTGTTTATGAGTTGAGTACAAATTTAATAATTATTCTTGATTATTTGTGCATATAGTATAGTTACAGTTTAGTTGCGTTTATTTTGCGAGGGGTTAGTAAAACCGAGACTGAACTAAATTACAAAATTGAGTACAATAAAATAAACATTGCAATAAATTGCAATTGAGTGCAACTGGATGAATGCTAAAGTGCAGACCGTGTGTTTACAATTGGCACTTGTTGCCCGTGTAAAACTCACTAGCACTTCTATCGATTATCGTTGTACTAAACAATTCGTTTGATTCGTAAATTTTGCTGACTTTTATCACTTGCTAAATGACAAGAATCATCAAGAAATTTGATAAGATAAGTTCAAATTGTAGTTCAGTCGACTGAACTACATACATTATCAAAGGATAGGTAGCGGTGGAAAGCAATAGTGAGAGCTCCGGCCAGAATGATACCCCCACGATCGAACCGGTCAAAGGTTCCGTGATCCGTGAATTCAAATTATCATCTTTGCGATAAATTTCACAATTTAGATATTGCTTCTTTAAATTTAAAACTTAAATGGAACGCACCTTTTTAAGATGCAGACATTCACTTATTAAATAGAAACAGATTTTGACCCGTTATAAAAATCAATAAGAAAATACGACTTGAACATCTTATCGATTTCGAATTATTTACAATTTATAGTCTGAATAAATGATTTAATAACGAAGCGCTATACACCTGATTTTTATTATATCGATATTGATCATAACGCAATAATGAGATATTGTTACGATTAGAAGTGATATTATTTGTAAAAATAATGGGGGAGAGGAGTGCACCCTTTGTTTATTATTGAGGTTGATATATTTGATGCTCTTCTTAGTAAAAAAATTAATAACAATTGTTATTATTTGCTGTGTTTTCAGTGTAGACTCTGAAAGTTAAATCGGAATTAAAATTAAAAATATATGTAGTCAAATTATTATATAGTCTTGTAAATTTAGATAGAAAGACAGACAGACAGAGGTCACTCATTCAATGAACTCCAGTGTTAATTAAACTAATCGATTAACTGATTAATCGATTAACGATGCGAATCGATCTCATTGACATCTTTATATGGAGTATCATCTTTACTCCCTGATCATAAATTAGACTACAGAGACATTTTATACTCAATGCTCCACTCATTTAAAAGGTGTGCGAACTTGACGAACTGCTATCTCTTTGTGTAAAATTGTAATTTAGTTTAAACTGTCATGTTATGTCATTCGTTTAAAATAATTAGAACAATTTAAGGCAACAAATATAAATTATCACATTATAAGCTAAAGTTTTAGTAATAGTGATATAGAAAACTAATATTTTGAAATTTAAAATGACTGACTATATTTAATATTGTATACAATTTCGACACTTCAGTTATTTTGTATATCATTTTATTGCATTATTGTATATACTATACTGTATATTTTTACTACATGCGGCTTTATATAGCGCATACGTGTTAGAATTATAACTTTTTGTAGTCGATATTATTATTAGTCGATTCGCGTATTCACAAAACCCACCCAATTTTCTGCACTGTATGTTTCCATTTAACAATACTCCTCTCTCGGTTAGGATTTGTAAATTAGCAATTTTAATTCTGTTGATTTGTGATATTTTATTTGAGATGTAATTTATAGACAAAGGAGCAAATTTTAGCCCCGAAATTTATTAATATGTTAACAATTTTAGGGGCCTATAGTAAACATGTATTGCTTAAAACAGGATGAAATTTGTTTATTATGTTCGATAAATTAACAAAATATAGCAATGCAAATTGACATTACAAAATAAATATAGAATTTACAGTATTAATATTAATTAAATATTATATTATTTATTAAATTTAAAATTATTTATTATTATGTTCGATATAATATATTTTAAATAATGCGATTTTTTTTTGTCGACGTTTGGGTAACCGACTTATCGATAGTTGTATCGATTGATTTGAATATGTAACTTTATGTATACCTTGAAAGTTGTAGTCGAGAAGAAAATTAAACGATGATTATATGATTTACTTTAAATTTAGTAACTTTGTTAATAGAAAGAATTCAGGTAATAAACAAAATATAATCGAACTGAATAATTCACGATAATATACGCATAAAAACAATCGATAATTATAATTAGTTTTAAATATTGTAACCTAATTACGCTATAATACATATAACAGTATATTGTTATAATTTATAGTATTATCAACTTAACTCTCTCATTTACATTATTATTTCAACCAATTACATTAATTTTAATCAAATAAATTACTTTCAATCAATTAAATTACAATATCAATGGATTCAAAACTAAATTTAGTGCAGCAATTTCATTGTCGTTTCCACTTAACTATATTTTAAACGAAAAAATTGATTTTTCAATCAAACTGTTTAATATTAACACAAATCAAACAATGCAGAATGTTTGTGAACGAAAAACAAAACTTGGACTGAATTCTTGTTGATTTTGTATCTAGATATTCTAGATACAAAAATCAATTAACCTGTAATCTTTTGTCAATAACTGGATATGAAATTGGTGGGTAGGGTGTAAAATTAAATTGGATTATCAAGGAGGGGGGGGAGGATGTTATAAGTGTTATTTTTAGAGTAAACAATTCTGGATTTTAAAATTAAGCTCAATATTATAATGTTATAATATTGTGAACAAAAACAAGTGTAATATATTCATTACGCTTAAATGGAATTAACTCAGTTGCATGGACATAATATTTTAGGATGTAACTTGTATAAATTTTAAATAATATAATTTTATTGTATACAAATTACAGGTTTACTTTTAAACATATAACACACTTCGGTTGTTAATAAGTTGCATCCTTTTAAAATTAAACAAATTTAAAAGTCTTCACTAAAGTTTAACTTGACATCAAATTCAATATAATTTTTTTGATTTTAAACTAGAATAAACGTCCAGTAAGTGATCAGGCTTTCATTTTTATTTGACTTTCATCGAATCGTCTCGAATTACTATTTACAGACTTTTTATTCCGAGTCAAAAATCTTTTGTTAAATTCGAAAATCATCTAAAACACACAACTTACAATAGGCGTGAGAAACTTTTCAATTGATATCAATTCTATTTAAATTAAAAAAGCTGTGCTTTTAAAAGGTGTCGAATTTTTTCGTTTATCTTAACAAACAGACGTCTTTATTCAATTTTTTGCGGTTTACTATAAACGTAATGATTTCAAATAGTATCTGACGTTATTTAATGACATCACGAGTAACTTTCTATTGCCATAAAATTTACTTTTAAGATGTATATTTAATATTTGATATTATATTTATAATTATATATAATATGAATCCTAATTTTTTGTTATTTCTTCTCATAGAATCCTGATCTCATTTCGCCTCATTCTAAAAAATCAGCCGCGATCCTACCCGTCCTACACGATCAAGTAAACTTCGAGGGCTACATCGAGCGCATCAAGGGGGCTACTGGGTCTCCTAACACGGAGGAATCGGTTAAAGTTGTCAGATACTACAGACTGCATAATCGCTGTTCAGGACGTCACGTTAACGTTAGCGAGAAACACGTCACAGCTCTGGCATCCAGGAGGGGGGATCATGGTAGGTGGGGGTGGGGAATTTTAGGGGGCTAGAACCCTCCTCCTCTATATTTAGAGAGAGGGGTGGTATCTGTATATTTAGACATGGGGTAGTTGAGAATATTTTTATCTTCAAGAGTGATTATTAAATTTTAAATTTTACCAAAAAATTTAATGTAATTTGAAATATTGACCCACTCTAGGTATATATTTGGACTTTTTGGAATTATTTAGCGCAATTACTCCCCCCCCCCCCAGCTTCCATAATTTCTTTTCTGAATTTCTTTTATTTAACTTTCAATTTTATGAAATTAAATGATGTAAATGAGCGATGACTTAATGAGAAATAACTTAGTGAGAAATGATTTTATCAACACGTCAACTTTTTCGTTAAAACACAAATGAATGATTCGTTTTTTAGGTCAAAGGTCATCGAGTGCAGTTGTTCGGAAGCCATTTTTAAATTAAGTAGATGAAAGAGGGGTAGAGGGGTTGGGTGACATTTGGGGGGCGGTGGTTGGAATTGGAACCAGGATGGTTGTGAGATTAAGTGAATTTTTTGTAGTTTATATTTTTTTGTGCAATTTGGGTAATTTTCTATGTTTTGGCGCTTAATGTTTGATATACAGTAACTGTAGATTTAATTAATTAATTCATTAATTAATTAATTACTGATGTTAATAATTGTTTTATAGCTTTATTACGCGTTGAGTCTGAGTCGTTTGAAAGTCTTGTCCGCATTCAAAGTTCAGTTACTAACAAATATATTTGTTTTAATGCAAAAGGTCGACTCATTATTAAGGTATTAAATATATTATTTATATTAAATATTTATTTTATATTATTTTTTAAATCTATCTTTATAAATGTAGATATCTTTTCGCACACCTTTTTTAAACTTCACACGTTTCCTACTTAATTATATAATGTACTATTACATTGATCATGTTATGTTTTTTCATCATTATAGCAATAATAGTACAAGTTAAATATTAACTAATTGATTTCTTAATGCTTCATCAAATTAACACATTCATTTCTTATTATTAACCGCACTGAATTTCTCCAATATTTGGAGATATATTGATTACAATGTAGATTAAAATCACAACAAAATTAATTCATTTAAACTAACTATTTCACTTTATTCAAGACTATTTTTACTCGATGTCTTTTTTGCAAGCGAACTTTAATTAACCATTCATTCATCAGCTAAAAGTATCCTTTTCTAATTTCATCGCTTTTATAGTTTAAACACTAAACAGATAACTTTGAACATTAATCATTTCATCAAAATTACTTTATATTATATCGTAAAAATTTATCGCTTAAATTCATTTTTTGCACTGAATTGCACTAAATGGACGGGAGGGGTGAGAGGGGGGGGGGGGTAGGTTTGTCCCACATTATTTTTGCTTTGTAAGTGTTTAGATTAAATATAATACTTTATAGTAACTATTTGATATTATAATATATACATTATAATACAACTTGTTTGTATTTGTTTTATGTTTTTTGTGTTTTTATTTCGCATATTGTTGTGCTTATATTATGTTTATTTGGTTTTTATTTGTAAACTTATTTTTGTTTATTTTGTGTTTATTTCTGTGTTTATTTTTTCGTTTATTTCTGGTTTATTTCTCTGTTTATCTACATTATATAATTATTATTTCAGCGTAAGGGGGCGGGCTTATTCTGTTTATTCCGCGAAATACTCACAGCCAATCACTTCACAGAGTTTAGCTCCGCCCACAATTCTCATTGGCTCATCGGGTTTAAAAAAAACGGACAGCGTCTGCCCGGCGACCAATGGAAAACGTCGAAACAAAAAGCACGCAAATGTTTTCAATTTCTTAAAAGAGACTATCAGTCAGCCGTGGTAGACTCAGCCGTCCCCTCGTTCGGCGAGTACCCGTCGAGGGGGTCGGGACCCTGGGTGGGGGGTGGGGACTTTCGGACGTTGCATTCTAGACTAGTTTCGGTTAAGAAAAACGGCGAAGTATGAAAGATACAAGGCGAATTGTGATTTAAATTTTGTAACGAAGATTATTGCTATTGGTTGTTACCTAGTCAAGAAGCGTTTGTGATTGGTTGGATGATATCTGTGGCGTTCCACGCTCGAGCAAAAGTAAATAAAATACAGGTTGGGGGAGGGTGAATGGAGTATTTGGAATGATTGATTATAAGAATCTTATTTAAGTTTAACGTCTGGACTGTCATATTATACGATATCGCAGACGTGGCTGTCAATTTAAGCGTCTTACTAAAGGGTGCGGCCAGTTATCGATATAGTGAGCTTTTATAGGAGTCAAACCTGGACCTGTAGCGTCCGAATCCGGTGCTCTGACCACTTTTCTACCGAGCTTTGACTGAAAAAAACAAATATTTCTATGAAATATTTTGATGACTGCAGCTTTTTATTATTACTAATTTTATACTAAAATATCTTATTTATTTACTTTAATTAACTTAACTACAGTCTTTATATGAAGCCTCATTTAACAGGATTAAGGAATATACAAAATAAATAAAAAATACAAATCACAATTAAAGTAATAATATTTAGATTTAGTTAAGTATTATCAAATGGAAACGTATATTATGATGCTAAGTAATAATTTATCGAATAATAATAATGATATATATGGGTAAGTTTATGTTAAATTATGTCATTAAACTGGTTTTTTATTACAAAATTTGAATTTAATTTTGTCAAAAAATCATTGATTTAAAATTATCGATCCTATTTAAGTCGAATACAAAACTGTAATGTTTTCGTTGTTATATTTAATTCTTTTTAAAGTTGTTTCTAAATCCTTGGTTTTAATTGATTAATCCTAGTAAAATTAAAACAGCAATAAATTAAAATCATTAATATAATTAATTAATTAATTAGGCCTATTTAGGTTTTAGAGAATTAATTAAGTATTTGCGTCAGAATATAGAACGAAATGTTGAAAACTAATCTGTATAAATAAATTAGTGCACAACTATTCGCTAGAGTAAACATATCGCGAATCCGACGTAAAATCCAACGCGGAGCATCGTTGCGTCAAAATACGTAAGCGTTTGCGTAAAAATGACGCATCTGATAGCGTTATACGATTCTAGTTAGTGGCATAGCAAATATTTCACAAAGGGAGATGGGAGGGGGGTGCTTTTTTCTTTATCCTTCTCAAAATTATGTGATGACCATTTTTGGATAATCCTAAAATTGTCTGAATTTAATTAACTAAAAACGAAGATGAGTTTGTTAACAAAATATAGCAATGCAAATTGACTTTATAAAATAAATATAGAATAAATACATAGTAGAAG
>JAQIXG010002654.1:0-17034 GCA_034700105.1 Oconnorella tubifera | reverse complement strand
TTTGCTGATGATGCCAAGATGCTTGGAGAGGTAGAGACAGTGAAGGATGTGATGATTTTCAAGGATGATTTTGAAGAGTTAAGGAAATGGTCGGAATTATGGAAATGCCATTCAACATACAGAAATGTCAGAAAATGCATCTAGGCAAAAGAAACACACGAGACGACTGGATAATGGGAGGAGTAAATTTGCAAGAGACAAAAGAAGAGAAGGATATAGGGGTGTGGATGACTGAAGATTTAAAGGTCAGTGTCCAATGTAACAAAGCCGCTAAGAAGGAAAATCAAATATTAGGCATGATGCACAGGACGTTTGATAACAAAGACCAATCAATAATTAAGCCTCTGTATAAAGCATTGGTCAGACCGCAGCTGGAGTACGGTGGGCCGGCTTGGAGACCATATATGAGAAAGGATATAGAAGTTTTAGAGAGAGTACAGAGAAGAGCATCGAGAATGATGAGTGGTTTCAAAGATTTGGAGTATGAAGAAAGACTGAAGAAACTTAATCTGACGACTTTAGAAACAAGAAGAGAAAGAGCTGATTTGCTAGAGACGTTTAAAATTATGAAAGAAATGGAAGGAATAAGAGAAGATATTTTCTTTGACAGGGTAGGACAGGATAGTTCAACAAGGAGACATGACTTGAAATTGGTGAAGAATAGAGTTCGAACAGATGTGGGGAAGTTCAGTTTTGGGAACCGAGTGGTAAGTGAATGGAATAGATTGCCAGAGACAGTGGTTAGAGCAGGAAGTGTTAACAGCTTTAAAGGAGGAATTGACAAATACCTAGGGCATATAAGGGGGCTCAGATAAGCCGTTGGCTTTTCCCCCGTTTTCGGCTGCTAATGTGGAGACCGTAGATCCAGTTAGCAGCATCCAGTATCTTATATCCAGTAAGTACCTTTCAAATTGTTCATAGAGGGGGTGATATGCAATTTGAACGCTCAGGGGCTCTATTTACCCAATTATTATGACTGATGTCTGACATTCAAACACCGATCTATGTGCATTCAAAATTTTAAATCATATAATTTCTTTTAAGAATTTAAGATTTTATTGTTTTTGGAGACGTCAAAGTGAGTGATCACCAAAAATAAAAACTCTGATTTTGGGAGGAAAATATCCTCTCGCAACTAAAATCCAGGCTAAACTTTGACTGTGAATACATACCGCAAGCGTGTCCTACTTCGACTAAAAGAAATCTAGTAAAATCTGGCATTTGTAACACATAATCTGACGAAAGTTTCAAAAGTTGGTAACATTTTCTTTTAAGTTAAGAATAGAAAGAAGATCTGAAATATACACAGAATTATTTTATTGTTTTTTTTAATAAAATAAATAAAGATAATGGCTGAGCGAGGCGGAGGGGGGGCGGGGGACTGGTGTCTGATAGAGAGCGACCCGGGTGTGTTCACTGAACTCATCTCTGACTTTGGCGTTAAAGGAATTCAGGTTTATATTGATTTGTCACTATTACAAGCATGTTCTCTGGCAGATTAGGCTTAGATTAGTAAAATAGAAGGTAAATAACATTTATTTATTTAATTTTTTTTCAAACTTTTTTTATTTTGTGTAGAGATTTGTAATAAAAACGTTTTATTATATCAAAATTCGATTAAATAGCCTACTTTGAACGAGTAATAATTATGGTCAACTATAAATTAATTGTAAATAATTAAATTTTCCTCAGTGGTTTAATTTAGGTAGGCATATTGTTTAATGCCATTAGGTTGAAGAACTGTGGAGTCTTGAGCCGCAGAATTTGATTCAACACAGCGTCATACACGGATTGATATTTCTCTTCAAATGGAAGCCTGATGATGACATAGGTGAGGGCTCAGTTGTCCTGGACTCGCGTCTGGACAATATCTTCTTTGCCAAGCAGGTCATCAACAATGCCTGCGCCACTCAGGCTATCCTTAGCATTCTGCTCAACTGCGATCACCCGGACATTGAGCTTGGACAGACATTGAGTGGGTTTAAAAAGTTTACTCAAGGGTTTGATCCGTCAAGTAGAGGTCTTGCGTTGAGCAACTCAGACGTCATTCGACAGGTTTCTAATGGCTTTGCTTTTTTTCTTTTTTGGCATTTATTTGTTTTGTCTTTGTCTTTGTAAATGTTTTTGTTTTGTAAATGTTGAATGCTGTTCACATATTTTAATACTTTTTGTTTTATAGCTTTTTTCAAAGTAATATTTTCAATGTCAAAGAATTCAACATATCGTATATTTTATAGAATTATATTTTATTTTGCTTAGCTTGCCAGACGATTGACATACTGGACGATTGACATACTGGACGATTGACATACTGGACGATTGACATACTGGACGATTGACATACTGGATGATTGACATACTGGACGATTGACATACTGGACGATTGACATACTGGACGATTGACATACTGGACGATTGAGATACAATTTTTTATGGACGATTGACAAAGTTTTTGGACAATTGACATACACACTCGGACGATTGACATACTTTTACGCGTACGATTGACATACTGTAATGGATGATTGACATACTATGATTTTTATGTCAACCGTCCAGTATGTCAATCGTCTGGTTACCTATGATTATACCGTGTTTGTATCTAGTATATATCCAACTATGTTTTCTTTCTTCAAGGTTCACAACAGCTTTTCTCGTCAGCAAACGTTTGAATTTGATGAGAAGATATCTAAGAAAGACGACGACGTCTTTCATTTTATCGGTTACATTCCTGTTGCTGGTCGGTTGTACGAGTTAGACGGCCTGCGTGACGGACCCATTGACCTCGGTGCTGTGGACGCTAACTGGATGGACGTCGCTCGACCTGTCATTGAGAAGCGCATGGCAAAGTATAGCATGGATGAGATCCATTTCAATCTCATGGCAGTCGTGTCTGACTTACGTCTACAGTACCGACGTCGCATTGATGAACTGACGGCAGGACAAGATGCCACAATGGAGACGGACGATCTAGTGACAGAAATCAGTCGCATGGAGACACTGATAGCCGATGAGGAGCAGAAACGTGCGCTGTATAAAATAGAGAACATCAGAAGAAGGCATAACTATCTGCCGTTCATTGTGGAGCTGTTGAGGATTCTTGCTGAACAAGGAAAACTTGTTGAGCTGACAGAGAGAGCTATGGCGAAGGGTGCGGAGAAGAGAAAGAAGAAGAAGGAGAAGAAGGCGAGTGGAGTGACAGGGAGTTAAGTGGATATGGGGGGGATGTGACTCTAGGAGATATTGTCTCATGTATTTGGCAGCAAGATTTTGTTCTATCAACGCTTGTTGCATATATCTTTTTGCTCTTTTGATTGAATTATTTTCTTTTATTCTGAATTATATAATTTTGTCTGAATTATTTTGAGTGAAGGATAGATTGGATTTTTGTACTTTATTTAAATTTAAAAACTGGTTTAATGTTAAAGGCATATAGAGTGCCATAAGAGGCATTTCATTTAGCTCAATTGCTATTTATCCCTACTGATTTCTGTCTTTTCTTTAAAGGCCTTCACGCTGTAGTGGGATTTTATTATTTAAATACTTCGTGGAAAGTTATTATTTGAATTTTGGATAAAATTAAGATTAACATATTAACCAAGAATAATGTAATGTTTTTTTATTTCAATGAAATTGTGTGATATATTATTTTCGTATTCTATTATTTAATGCTTGATAGGCTGGACAAAAATTGCATATCTTATTTATTTCTTAACTTTGTTTAAAGTGTAGGTCATAAATACTATTAAGCAATGTGCTTTGAAATCTGCTAACGTTCGTAATTTTTAAAAATTATTCCTGTATTTTTGCTTCCAATTTAACCACAGTTTTGACAGTAAATGGTAATAACGTTGTTATAGGTTTATTTATTATAATAGTATAACTTCAGTCTATTTTAATTTTTTTACTTATATTGTTTTGTTTTAGTAACATATTAATTTTTGCAATCTAATAAGATTTTTTTCATTTTAATATTTAATTTTTTTACTAGTTCATAATTTTCAAAAATGTAATTAGTTCAATACAGTTTTGATCCTCGTTCTAATATTAATGTTATATTTAATTTATCAATACTAGATTACAGAAAATAATAACTACTTTGTTAGAATAGCCTAGATTTATTCATGAGGAGAAAATACGATTTATTAATTGACAATAAATTCTGAGCCAAATCATAGTTATTATTAGTTGTTAATTATAAGAGAAAATAGTGTTACAGAAAGTAAAGTTAGTATGTTAGTATTTGTTATGTCTAACAATGAAATCGGTTAAAGAATAATTGGTATTTTATCTTTTTCTAAGTAATGCATTCGGCTTCGAGTCAACTCGCTTACTGGGAATCTCGCCTACTGGGTAACTCGCCTACTGGGATCTTGCCTACGGAATCTCGCCTACTGGGGATCTCGCCTACTGGGGATCTTGCCTACTGGGAAAATTATATTATGATTTAATTTATTATTAACTATAAGTACAATTTATAATTAATATTATTAATTATAATAAAATGAATTTATTATCTCTTTATTACTTATTTATTTTAGTTTTTATTATTTTAATTATTTGTTTTTTGTTTTAATTGATTATTTTTATTGAATTTTTATTTTAATTATTATTTTAAATTATTTTACATAATGTATACATTACATATTTAATTACATAATTACATTACAATTTATGAATTTATTTATTTTACTTTATTATTGTTATTTAATAACATTACATTAAGCCTACATTACATTGCATTACTTTTTTTTATTATTTTTAATAAATGTAATGATTAGTAATGAAATTTCATCATTTACATTAAAATAAATACATTATTTTAATTTTGTTAGCTTCATTTTATTAGTTATTAAAAAAATTTCATTTATTTTATTCATTTATTTTAAAAAAGGTATAAATTTCAGTAGTAGGCGAGATCCCCAGTAGGCGAGATTCCCAGTAGGCGAGTTACCCAGTAGGCGAGTTGACTCGACCCCATGTATTCTCAATTGATCAACTGGCATCATTATCTCAAAGTCGTTTTGCCTGGTTTAAAGTTGGTCTATTAATAAATTTCATAATAAGAATAAATTAAATTAATATCCGATGATCTTCTAGATCATTTTACGCAATCTTAGTTTGTAAATAACTTTCTGAAAATGGGACCTCCAGCTTTGAAATTGTATTAAAAAGGCATTATCAAAGGTTTCGATAAAAAACAATCGACTATACAGAGGCTTTGAAAAAATAATCGCCCAAAAAGGGGTGTCTGATTTTTATCCCCGCAAAACCTTCCACCCCCTCCCTCCTTCTTCTAAAAATTCAGATCCTGCTACTCTACATACTTTTATATACATTACTCTAATAATGGTAAATTAAGGGGGCCAGTGTTATCTGTAATAATCATTAAACGTTTATGGGCCATTGTGTATTCATCGTCGCTAAACACAAAAATGTAGACTGTGATTATTATAGTCTGCTAAATATTAACAATAATAAAATAAAAATAAATAACATTTTTAATAATAAATTGAAATATAAAAATGACTAATTAGTTTAGTAAGTAAATAATTAAATCATTATATTAGAAATAAGATTATGGAGAGAGCTTTGTTTTTAGTAGGCGAACATTGGTAGCATAGAACTATAATTTCATTAATTTAATTAGCTTACCAATATTGAAATAATTAGATAAATAATTTCTTAACATAATAAATTTGTTATTTAATTATAAATAGGCCTACTTAAGGATATACAAATAAAAATCTGGGTGTTTTTTTGAGGGTTTTTGAGTGTTTTTAGTCAAATGTTTTTTTATCATCTTATAATATCAACATCATGAGGCAGCTAACTAGTAAGATTATTTTAACAAATATTGTAGCCAACAAATAATTGCAAATGACAAGATTTATGTACTGTTGACGTTTTTAGAAGGTACCGAAAATTTGAACGAATGATTAGTCAATAATTCCAGTAGACATCGATTACAAGTAAGCCTAATGCGCCAATGAAGCAGTCTCCTCAATGCAGACGTAAGTTAGTATTTTCTCCGATTACAAAGTGTCGGTTGATTCCCGATGACGTGAATGACTTGCACCATACATTCAATAGTCTCAATAAATTAAGTTCATCAAGATCTTCCGCGTTGAGACAAGTTATCAGTGACTTACGCGACAACGAGAGCGAAGTAAGAAACATTAGTTCGGTGAATAGTGATTTATGTAATCAGGTAGACAGGGGGAGAGGTACGAGCACGGACATGAAAGAATCTTGTTTGTGTGGAGAGATTCAGTTAGGAAAGAGTAGGACTAGTAGTGTGGGACGTGGTCAGAGCTCTGGTAAGAAATCTGGAAAGAATGGAAAGAGAAGTAGTCGCTGTTGCAAAGAGCGTTTTGTTGTCAAAAAGGTATAAACTTACATAGCCATCTGGTTATTTTTCCATTCTAGTTTAGACTCTAGTCTCTAGTTTTGTTATCATTTTTTACAGATAATGAAATAAGTTAATTACTGTCATAATTGAAGATGATACAATGTTATTTTTTACTAAACGCTGGCAATCTTATGTCAGTGCTTTCTTCTTTCCATAGAAGATAAGTCTAGCAACAATTAATAGGCTATGATATATAGGCTGACAATATAAATAGACAATATAAATTAGTTTGTATAACATTTTTTGCTTTATTCTTAAATTCTTAAATGAAGCGAAGGATTTTGTTTAGTAGCATTAAGCCAATAGCTTAATTCTTTATAGAAATATTTTTAATAGATAAAAAATTAAGGTTAGCCTAATAAAGGCACAGAATTTTCTTTTATTGTTCATTTTATTGTAAATAATCTTTTTGCACATTTTGTTAATTAGACATTAAATAAGCTTTTTGATTGCAATTTATATTCGCTGGACATTTGATTAAAATTAAATGGCCTTATTTATAGATTTTGTCAATAAATATAAGTATACCTAATATTATTCAGAAAATAGTATAGCAGCTCATAGAATTAATTTCCAATAGTCAATGTCTAGAAACTCTTTTTCAATTAGTCATAATAAATGTATGAATTTTATTTATCAGGCTGATGACAAGCTGCTGAGTAGAACACCTGGTTCACGAGGTTCCATGTTTCCGTGTTCTCTTCATAACAAGAAGTCTGATGACAGATTATTTCATAATAGATTACCTGTCACCAATTGTCGACAACATACATCCAGTACAAAAAGACATTCGTCTAATTGTAAATATGTAGTTTGTCGTAATCTGCCGTCATGCTCATCAAATGGATTCAGGCAATCTACTTTCCGCAGTCCATCCTTGCCTTGCAGCCCACGCGTGTCATCAGTTGGACGGAGGTGTAGTCCACCTAGAGCTCTTGATAACAGACCCTCATTTGATGTCTTATGTTGGCGCGTTAAACAACAGCTCTTGTCTGACAATTCTGGTTTGTACTTATTTTCGTAATTGCTGCGGTGTTAAGAAATCAATTGTAGCTTTACATGCGCTTGCGCTGTCATTACAAAAGAAAAGTATTTAGTGCTCCGTTTTCAGAGTGTAGTGCTTTTATATTTTGATGGATTTGTCGTAATGCGATAATTAGTTTTGTTGTGTTGATGAGGCGTTAAGTAAAAGCAAACAAATTATTTAAAATGGAGATAATTTGTATAAAAACAGCTTACTTTTTTTACAAGTTTGTCATAATGGAATCCTAGCCAATTGTTCATATAGCAATAGTAAATAGTAAATCAATACTGTCATAATCCTGTTGATAATTGTTTTAGGTTCATGCAGCAAACGAGCTATGAGCAAAAAGACTGGATGCGTTGTATGCCAGGTGTATGAGAAGTATATGGGTTGTATGTATGCGGGACATGCCAATGGATGTCCTGTAAGTCATTTCACCATCTTCTCAACTTAGCTATTTATCATATTTGATAAGATTGACAAATATATGATTCTCTTGGAGATAACCCATACCAGTTCTGAGTTTATTCTAATATAGTAGCAGCTACTACTACAATTAAGTGTCAATTAATGCAAATATAGAGTAATGCTGCTGATAATCTAAATTTTGATTAGTCGATAATCGTGAATTTGAGGACAATCAAAGGCATACATTCACAATGACAATCCCTGTATCGAGATGATCACCCATTGCTTACAATAATGATGTTGACATTTTATAATTTATACTCTAGATTATAAATTTAAAATATAGATACACAGGGATGTAAACTATGGAAAATATTGCATTTTAAAAGCATTTGTTGCCTTTATTTTTTAATGCAGAGTTCTAGTGACAGCGATTGTCCAGTTATGAGTTGTGAAGATGAAGGGCTATCACCATGCAGTTCTCTTATTAGTCCACATCGTAGCTGTTTGAAAAAAGAACAGGAAGAAAGGAAACAAAAGGTAGTTACTATTATGTTACTATTAAAACAGTAATATTAAATATTATTATTTAATATTATATTATACTAGTGTGATTTCATATTAACAGGGGTAAATAAACTGTAGAAGTTTGAGGAGTTTGATTAATAGTTGATAATACTTACAAATCATTTGTAAATTATTGTTCTTAATAAAATCATTGTAATGTGTTATTAAAATGCTACATTTAAGAACTAAAATGTAAGTAAATCTTCATGATATTTTAGTTTCATATACTACTGATAATAAATGTTGCATCTATTTATTTCATATATATCCAGTATATGCAGCTGTGAAATATTTTGTTACATTCTCTACTCTACTTTGTGATTTTGTTTAATTAATTGATATCTTTTCGCATTGTTTTCTTTGATTGTATTTAAAGCATAGTAAGACTGAGGAATTTACTATGCAATTGATTTGGTAATATTTGCAAGTTTCATAAAACCATCGTATATTTTTGTAGTCACGTGAGCTGATTTATAAGTTTAATTTTTTTTGTTGCTTTGTGTGGCATCCCACATTTACTATGTATTCACTTGAAAGTCGACAACTTTAAAATTTCTAAAACTTCAAATATTAAATAAGACATGCTTCTTATTTACAAGGCTGTTCCTCGCATTATAATTATGATGGCTTTAATTGTATGACATAATGGTATGGATTTTCAGATATCTTGATTACTGGTATTTCTTGTTACAAAATGTTATCAATAGTATTATTTTTACTGCATTATCTTAAATTATTTTTATCTTAAATTATTTAAAAAATCAAATATCTTGAAAGATATTTAATCCACAAAGGCAGACAGACCATGTCTCCTTTCCTGCCTGCTTTCCTTGTCTCTATCACTATCTGTCCGTCTCTGTCTCTCTCTGTCACTATCTGTCCATCTCTGTCTCTCTCTGTCACTATCTGTCCGTCTCTGTCTCTCTCTGTCACTATCTGTCCGTCTCTGTCTCTCTCTGTCGCTCTATTTTTGTACTTGTATCAGAAATATTATTTCATAGTTGTATGTTATATTAATAATTCTTTTAATAAATTCTTTATAGAGTCCCAAAATAAAAAGATGCCTTGAGTCTGATTACGAAGAGGGCGCTTTATCACCAGCAAGAGAGTCTAGAGACAACTTTAGTCCACGTAACAATTGTTTGAAGGAGCCACAGGTCTGTAGAATATTATATTTGGACTCTCATTTTAAATTGTTTTTAGATATTTGAAAATTGTACAATTGAAAAAATAAATATCAGACAACCACAGTACCTAAATAGCAGACACCAGTCTAAAATCTGTAACTTGCGAAATTGATAATTAATAAATGCATGTGAATTGTAGTTAATTGTGTACGGTTATATTGCCTTTCTTATGTCAGTTCACAGTCCTTCAGTTGCTAGTCCACAAAGTGAGACAGAAAGCTGGATGGAAAATTAACTTGTTTTTTTGTTTGGGTCTTCTCTCTGACTCTTTTCTTTAAAAAATGTGATTGTTGCTTGCTAAAAACATAATGTCAATTCTAATTTTTATAGTCACTTGAGTCTATGGACAATAATATCGCAGTCTAGTCTAGTTCTAATAACTTGTAATAATTTCTGATTAAAACATTTTGCATTGCAGCGTATAGAATCAAAGTAGTTAAATGATCATTTTCACAAAATTATTTCCTTTGTTTATTTATTGAAACAACATTATTTAACAACGATGTTATTTACATTTAGTATTGTAATACGCCAGTTTTTCTTATTACGTTACTGATTACAGTGATTATTATTGCTAGTGTAAGTGTATTGTCTTATTCATTTTATATATTTGTAGCTCAACTAATTTTATATAAAAATTATAATGTTAGGAAAAAGAGTAAATTGTTACAAATAGATTGAACTAATATTATTTTTTATACACATAATTTAGTATTATTTTCATAAATTGCACATGACAGTTTTCCATCAGACACTTAGATGAATGCATCTACTGCAGAGGGCTAGAATCTTATAAAGTAGAAAAAAATCCACTAAGTGATGGAAAATTGAAACAAAACGTGATTCTAACAAAACAGACTAAGCGTTCGGATGAAAATATTTCTTCTCAATTTATAACTCCAAGTCACAGCTCAATGGGCCAGTGGAAAATGAACAGCATTTCTACGCCTCTTTCAGACGTGGATTTTTCAAGTGATTCAGATATTAATGCTCAGGACACTTCGAGACTTGTTAAGAGTCAACCAAATTTAGTAAAATCGAAAAGTAATTTAATTCAGACGCAGTCTTCAAACGTTTTGCCTGTAATAGATGAAATACCAACTGAATCTATGGGGGTATGTCCAAATAATAAAGATGACATTGTGGCAGTGCCTTCGAACTCATCGCATGCACAGCTAAAGGACTCTGCAATTCAATGTGAGATGATTCTATTGAAAGATGTTTCAGTGAATACAATAAGTCCTTCTGCATCTTACCAAAGGAAGATTGTAAATCGAGAAAGAATGAAAGACTCTCCAAGAGAGATATCTCTAAAACAATCAGATATAAAAAGAAGAGTAAGTCCAACGAAGAGAGCAAAGTCTCTTCTACGAATATTACAGAAACAAGCTTATGATAGTCGTAATGAATTTGAGAATGAGAGGCAGCGATCAAATCCGGTGAGCATTGAGTAAGTTATCAGTGACGTAGCGAGGTCTAAAGCTGAGCTTGTTGGGATAACTTTAAGCAGGATTTTTTTGATGGGTTGTACTAATTTTTTGCTGTTTTGGATCAAATTTGCATCATTCGTGACAAGATAGAACTTTTGTGTATTTTGCGATTAATTCGATTTTATAACAAATTGTAGAAGCTGCTGTATCAAGATTTTTTACTATAGACTGAAGATAGGTTTTGTTATTTTAAACTTTTGAGCAATGATTATCAATATGTTATAATACACATTAAATGATATAAACTCGTTTACATCAGCACCAATGAGTAGACATTCAATCGATACCTTTACTCTAATCTCCCTTTGTCTTGCCTTCAGCCACCATGTAATTGATGTAATGTATATTCCCGCTTAATGCTTGTCTTAGCCACTCTCTTCATAATCTAGCTTCTTTTTTAGAATGACAGAGTATTTATAAAACTCACTCTTGATCAAATGCAATCCATTTTACCTAATTTATTTACTTTGTTCACTTCGCTACGCCATTGACTATAACTTCTAGTGTTGTGCAGTTATTGTTCTACTGACATCTATTGTTATCTTATTTTAGTGGAATTCCTCTGTTTGTTGTTTACCTTTTGCAATATAGGCATAAAATGTCATTTACCATTTGGATTTATAATACTACTTTCATCCGATTTGAATACTGTTTGACATTTATTTCGATTAGATTATTGAAACAGAAAGTGTAATCTGACTTTTGTGAAAATCTACTGTTTTATGATATTCTGATATTATGTCTGCGGAGATAATTGCAGTATTCGTGAAAGTTCTTGTACACTCATAAGACACGCATTAATAATTCTAATATATCTAACAATAACCTGTCAAAAATGACGTAATGCAATTATTTACAATATTTTTGCAAATTTTTAAGTGTTTTCGGAAATTGATCCTTGATAGAGAGTATCTTTAATTTGCAAAAGAAAAGATTTTATTTCTATGATGTGTAATTACACAATGATGGCTTCTGAGAAATGAAATATTAATTAAGTATTATAGACAGAAATACAGAGCAGGAAAATTATATTATGCAATGATATTTTCATTAATTTGTATCAAATGACAGAAAGCATTAAGTTTCAAGAAAAATTAACAAAGTTTCAGAAATATATAGGTGTACATAAAGTAACATAAAGTATATGAACTGCCATACAAAAGTACAATACATTGTACTAATAAGGATATTCTAAGGGCTCATTTACACTCCCAACACATTTTTGGGCATAGTATTTATTTATTTTTCAATTCTATTGCATTTTATACATGTAATCCACAAAGCGTTTTTCACAATCTCTTCACTGGCATTATTTTCTATATCGACTAGATAACTGATGTCACTCAACGATCTGCTCAAAGGGTTTCGTCTCCTGCGTGCATCAGTCAACAAGATTCATCGCGAGGGTAATTCTTTGATTCTTAAAAAAGTATTTATGTTTTAATATGAAACACTGCTATTTTACTAAGTTATATTGTACTTTTCTATTTAAAGTTATACTGCTCGCTAGAATTGTTTTCAAGTGCAATTTCACTTTCAATATTCTCATAATTTATTAATTTTACTTGTTCTTCAAGCTTTTTTGTCATTTTAATATGTAGGAGTGGACAGAGTTTAAACGAAGTGCATTATTGGGAAGAAAGACTTGAAGATATGAAAGCTCAGAGGTTGATCACATGCTTAAAGAAGGGTTCAAAATTCAGTAGTATGCTTGAAAACTTCTACGCAAGCATGCATGCGAACGCAATGAAAAAACTGAACTAACTGTAGACTTTTAATACAAATTTTAATTTTGAAATTTATGTTCAGTATATAAAATATTATTTTTTTGTTATTAGTGCCGCATTTTAAATCAGTTTACATCTTGTATTTGATATTTATATAAAGTTTTTGTTTTATTTGTATATTATTTATGCTCGTTTTAGAATAATATACTGTGGAATTAATATTTATTTTGCCATATATTTTATGCATATTCATTTGTTGTCAATTTTATTTATTTTTGTTTCTTTTTATAATTATTTGTAATGTCAGTGTAGACCAAGTAACTCAGTGTTTCTTATTTATTTCCAAAATTATCTGTGTATCATTATAATATATTATTATTATAATAATATTATTATAATAATATTATATTAGTCACCAAATTCAATTTTACAAATTGGCGTGTTTGTTATAAACATCTATTTTTAAATAAAAAATATTTGAGTCAAAAATTATAATCTTTTGTTTAAAACGAGTGATTTTATAATAACTTTGATGATTAGAGCAAATTTTCACAAAAAAATCATATATGTATATGAAATTTTTGAAATTTTGCTTGGCAGAAATTGATATCAATGCTGATTACTCAGAATTAGATTTATTTTTTCATGATTCATTTGATGCCTATCAAATAAATAATGAACATCAATATTATAATAGTTCTTTGGTATTAAAAATTAATGTTTTACAAATTAATATACAGAGGTGAATATCATTAAGAAAAATATGATTTCATTTAATCGATTCGAAGTAATATGCTTTTAAGCTATGTATTTGTAAATTTTGTTTAATATTTATGTCATTGAAATGTCTCTAAGTATTTTATTTAAAAATAGATAATATTAAATTCATAATTTATATAATAGTCTTGTATTACAATCTTAGTATAAAAAAGAATAAGTGGGAGTATTATGGTTACTTATTTGAGATTATAATTGCTGATTAAGAATATATCTACATATAGAAGTGCAACAAATCTGATTTGATTTACATCATAAATAATTTAATAAGGCAATCCAGTTCTTTTATTTATGTCTAATATTTATAGCCTGTTGTATTTTTAATATAAACTATTCTCAGAATTGTAATATAAGATTCTTATATTAATTACTGCTGTTTTAACATTTATATACTTATATGAACTTACAAAGTAAGTAAAAAATTACAAATTATTTACTGAGTGCTGTAGTTCAGTGTGTAGTAATAAAAATAATAATATAATATGAATCTGCTTTTTTTGATAAATGGTATCTCTATCGTTATCTAACTAGGCCTATCTCATTTAATCAATGGCGACTCTTTAAAGAAACTCGTTAATGGCCAAAAAGTTTCATCAAAACAACCGTCAAAGTCTCTAATAACCTTTTTGAAGCCATCTGTATCATTTCACAGCTCAAAATAAACAGTTTCATAAGTTGATCAACTAGTTTAGAAAATTGAAAATGTACATATGAATTTTTTAAGCATTTGAATAGCAATTTTTCAATATAGAGTATTTCTAGGGAGATAGTAATAATTCTCAAGTTTCCCACAAACCGTCTGGCTTCGACACTGTGTTAAGTATTTTCTTTTTCAAACGCTGTTATACGAGCGCTCAAACAGTACAGTGTTAAGTTTCTAATACTTATATAATATAAACTCTATATCAAAATACAGATTTTAGGTATTCTAAACTATGATATAAATAAACTATATCTATGTAAAATCTGAGTAATACGTGATGAAGGCTAACTTATTTTCTTCTTCTATGGGGTAATTTTTATGTAAACACAAAACCAGTAATAACGCAGTCATTGACAAAAAAAGCTTTGATCGATGAATTTGACGATTTCAACTTCTTCAACATTCTCTCAACAATTTAATTAATCGAGATAGTTAAAACTTTATTTAATTTCAATTAATTGCAGTTTATTTTAATTATTGAGCAACGTTTCAGCTCACTAGATTGAAGTTTTGATATAAAATTTAATTGTAAAACTTTACAATTGTAGCGGTGCGCTATTAAAGTGATTAAACAAGAGGCCAGCCACACAAGGGGCTCGCAATTATCCTATACTATTGCTGATAGCTTATTAGCCGTCTTTTACAAATCTAATTTAACTTAAAATTTAATACCCATTAATATTGTAATCGTTAAAGCTTGGTCTTTATAATGTAAAACTGCATTTACTGCTGTTTTTGACATGACATAGTATATATGCTATAATTATATTGTCAAACAAAGTTCACAAATTAACAACAACTATGTCATAAAATGTTGTAATTTAATCTTCAAAAGCCTAGATTGTTTAAATTCTGTTTAAACTTGTTTTATGAATAATTGTCAAAACTTCAAATTTTACGATCAGAGTTTACCGTTGAAAGTCATATTAATAAATCACATTTCTTAAGACATTTATATTATTCATTAGCTCATTAAATAGCTAGCTGATAACATTTCAATGTGACGTGAGATAAAGCTTGTAAATGTACTTTTATCAGAAGAATATCAAGATGTCTATCACCGATTAAATTGAAGTGGTCTTCAAAGATAGAAAGTAGAACGTGTCTGAACCAACTGCAGACCGGTAAGTCAGAATTATCTTGCAATGATTAACACACTATAGACTTTGAATAAGCAATCTTTAAGACATTTGCTGGGTACCTAGTCTTTTCGAAAAAGAGACATCAGGTAACAAGACATTATTAATTCAGACATTAATGACTGAAATATATTCTAGATTATTTTATACCCATATAATACAAAATGTTACTATAATATCGAGAATTATAATATCAATGTTTGATTTTCATTATTCAATTTATTCCTGACTGTTTTCTAATGACATTTATTTTCTCTGTTTTATCTGCAATTTTGGATCGTCTTCTTCACTGATCAGAATTTCTATTTGAATTCTATAATAAGTGAACCATACGTCTCTATATATTAACAGTAGGGGCGTCCTTAATTGACATCATTAGCTTACAGTATATACAAATTATACTTAATGAAACTAATGACACTACACTAATTTACAATATGTGCAGCCGCTGCGTGCACGGTAATAACATAAGAATGACTTTTCACGAAAGTTGAATAGATTTTAAAACACTTCACTATTACAGCTGAAATTTAGAAAGGCCATATAGATAAGAAATTTGACAGTAAATATTGAACTTTCATTGAAAAGATTCGAAGTGAATTCAAAGTTATGCATTACGATGAGAAATGTCTGAAAATCCAAGTTAATTATTAAATCTCAAGGGTAAGATGAGACAGTGGCGTAACTACCATGGTAGCAGCAATGCTGCGGGTCCCGGGCGTGTTGGGGGGCCCGGGTCCGACTAAAAACGAAAAAATTTCTGTGAGCAATTAACTATCAGGCTAGTAGTGATTACATTTTAGTTAGCTTACGTGGTCAAAGTGTGACATGCATTTAGTTCAAAAATTGAACTTAATGCATGTCACGTGAAATAAATAAAAACATACATGAAAAACTTACACTGCTACAGTTGACTGTAGCAAAGTGATTCCCCTCAACCTCTGTTCTGGCTACTAGCAATTATTGTTATTATTTATCTAAATAATGAGTAGGGTCTCGAATTAAGCCTCGGTAATAATTATAATTACTCACTGTATTTATTAGCTGACTTAATTAAGGATTTAAATTATAAATGTATATATGTTTTAACATAAAATATATTGTTTCTGGCAGATATTTAATGACCAAATAAACAGTTTATAACTAGTTGTCATAATTGTTAATATGACATTTCGTTTGTATACCCCAAGACAAATAATTATTACATATAATTAGGCATACGCCTACGCATAAATCAATTAAATGATAGGCTACTGAGAGGAGAAAAACTAACTGTCATTCAGGTAATATTATTTGTGATATGCTAGGTTGCCTGATTAGTGATCTTGGGCATTATAATATACTTCTAAAGGATTACAGGACAATGATTTCGTAATTGTTTATTTCAGTAGCCAACTGAAAAACAAAAGAATTAAGCAATCATTGTCAATCATCGATATACAGTCGAGTATATTAAACTTTCGGCGCACTGTGAGCAAAATATTTATATAATTTTGACCGAATTTTAAAACACTGAATGCACGGACAAATTTAAAAATATCTGACAAAAAGTTTTAAAAATATAAACAACCTGCAACGAAATCAAACTTTCAAAAAAATA
>JAQIXG010002653.1:0-17037 GCA_034700105.1 Oconnorella tubifera | reverse complement strand
TAATTAATAAATAATTAATTAAAAAACTATAATTAAAAAACTATAAACTTTTAACACTATTACTCACTAATTAACTATAAAAATATACAACGCGATTGATTATATATAATCACACTCGTCTTATATCTTACAATAGAAGAAGAGTGTGATTTAACGAGAAAGAAGTATTACAGCATTTTAAAGAAAAAATTCAGGAGACTAACTTATACGGTTTATAACTAATGCTATAATTACTGATTATCGCTTATAAGCGATGATGCTCACTTGCAAAATTTAATATTTACTCTGATAATTTATTATTCTTTTTTAATTAATTGTACATTTTAACAGATTGTCGTAGCCACAGTAGTAGATATTATAGCGTTAGCTGCAGCCCTGGTTGAGACAGGTCTTGGTGCATACGAACTGTACTCTGAGACGAGTGATATCTCGTGTTCATACTGCACAGCCTCCGCCAATAATCCATATTGCATTTTGTTGTCATCAAACGTCATACAATGTCTGGATTACAATGGTTATGTAGTTGTAATATGGGATAGTGTGACGTTTATACTTGTTGGATCTTTCACTGCGGGAATTTCATTTACATTAGCCGTTCTTATATTTCCTTGTTGCCAAATTAATGAACAAAATAAGGTATGAATGTAAGAATAACTTTGCATCAGTTTGAAACGTCTGTTAGTATTAACGTTTGTAACGATAATAGTCATTCTATGAACAGGTCGCTTTCGATTTAGCAATCAATGCAAACTGGATACACTACAAAATGTCAATATACCGTCTAATAATAAGTTGTAAAAATTGTCAAAAACGACAAGATGAAAATGAGCAAGTAATTAATAATTGATTCCAACGTTACGTTGGGATCCAACAGTCAAGCACTATTTAAGAATTCAAATGTATTATGATTTCTTAAATTCATTCTTATATATTTTGCAAAAATAAGTTAAATAATAGTTGCTGTTTCGTATACTTTGCAGTTTTTTGGCAGTGATTCTATTTTTTCAGGTATATTAAATTTTAGTATAGTAATTGTTGCAGGTCAGTCCAGTAATCAAGTCATTGATAGATTTAGTGTCTTCTACTACTCAGACATATAACGACTCTATTCCTTTGTTAGATAGCAAAACGACTCAAACAATACCGGCAACAGAAAAGTAAGTGAACGGATAACAAATAATTTTTAAAAGTGTAAATTAGATAAGTTACTTAATAAGATTTTTAACTTTTTGAATTTAAAAATTTAAATATAAATTGCATATGTTTTCTATGAACCGTATTGCATAGATTCCACGCCATAGAAAACACGAGATAAGATACGATATGGGCAGCAGGTCCACACCCTCCCTCCAGACGAAAATTTGGCCTTCAAGGATAAATTAAAAAAATTGTTTAAATAGAACAATTAAAATATTACTGAATCGATTCAAAATCTATCAATTAGTAAAAATTTCTAAAGATATGGTTGTAGTATTTTAGTTCAAAGTAACAAACAATTACTCCCCTCCCCCCTCTCCCCCACCATCAATAATATGCCGGCGCGTCTGGTACCATAATTTTATCCAGTAATTATATTAAATATTTAGTGACTAATCCATTATTTTTTATTTGTGTTTGAATTCAATGGTTTTTTTATTGTGCTACTTTTAAGATTTCTACGCAAAGAAGAGCCAGCTGCGTCTGTCTCGCTGCCAAAGTGGGTAGAAAATATGTCGCATGAGGATGAACCAATGTGGAATGTTGGCTACAAAACATAATAGAGTTTAAATCTTTTAATACAGAACAGAGTCAATATACTTAATATTTAAGCTTAATATTTATATGAATTGGCTAATATATTGTTAAGTAAAGCCCGAGCACTGAAATTGCAAAGAAATGAATTACTTAATTAAGCAATGACTATTTGTAAGACCGTCAGCGGTCGAATATATATAATTTTTGGAGTCTAAAAACGCAGTATTTTTATTGTTAGTATTGCTTAGTCAAAAGATAGTAATCAGTCTTAAAGGTCGTCATGAGTTTTTTATTTAATTTAGTTTATTGTTTAAGTCTAACTTTAAGTTTAACGTTTTATGATTGATAACATATAATTTCATTCACTTAATTTTCAGCAGTCAATTTTTTCAAGAATTTTATCCTTATTCTTAGTAAAGTTACTGAAATTTGTTTTTATAGCGTAGTCTCTACTGAGCGATAGGCTAACTACTTGAAAAATAATACAACACTTCGAATAAAAACAACATAAGATTAAATAAATGGGAATAAGATAAAGAAAATAACTTTTATAAAAAAAGCTAACTTCGACATCAAAATTTATGGTAGAAGCAAAATATTGCATCAGCCAAAGCTTAGCAATTCATGACTAGTTAATACTTACAAGAACTATCAATAAGCTACTGTCAATAGTGGCCGGATAATTTTGTAAAACAAACTAGTTAAAACTTGTTACCTGTTCTCAAAGATAGTTGAAGTTTTGACGCCCGGTTTCTAAACGCGATACAAATCAATAGCAGCTTAATTTATAAAACGATTAATTACTTGTTTCCAACATTTATTTAGGTCCAATAATTTAGGCCTAAATAGATCTAGTAAACTAATTACCAATAATGTATATTCATTTTATGTTTGAGTTAAGTATAAAATATCTGACTTGTGATGTGGTCTGTTGAGAGTCTCTAGTGTCTTAACTTCAACCAGGACCTTTCGGTAAAAGGGTGAATTTGAGAAATCCTAGAGAATGCCTTACTTGCTGGCCTTTCGCGGTGATAGCCTGTCTCTCAAACATGAACAAACTTACAACAAAAGAAGCTAAATTGTTACATATTCAATTTATATAAGGCTTAAAATAAACTTAATTAAATCTATATAGTTCTTAACAATTTTCAACGACATATAGCTGTTGTGTAGGCTATATTAAAAAACCTGTTACGGAGAAGACATGAACACAGGAACTTTAAATTCCTACCTTGAGCTTCCAGTCTTAATATCTGGACTCCAGTCTCTCGTTGTGGGTCTCTGTTCCATCAACACTTCTGTTGTTCGTGTTAAATATGAAGTACAGCGATTTTGTGGGGCCGTATTGTGATGTATATGGATACCATAGGCTATTATGGCAATAATCATATATTCTTAGACGACGTATGCAATGAAAGATGCTGAATATGAAATGATATTATAAGAAAAAAAGACAGGAAAATTTTGAAAAAAACAATTGGACCCAGAGTATCAGAAAGAATAAATTTCTATGCTAATATCAAAAGCAAAAGAAATACAATCTCAAAACCAACATTATATAATATTGTATAAGATACATGAAAAAAGGTCTAGAAAATGTTACGCTGATACCGTATTTTAAAGGAACAAAGGAATCGCAGGGCTGTGGAAATTATTGAAAGCGATTTTCAGGGGGTGGAGGTGAGATATAAAACCAATGATGACATTGTTTTCGTTTATTATTACCAATAACAAATATTAGCGATTGACATAAAATTAATATCAATATTATATATTTACAGCATTTCTTATTTATTGTTGTGCAATTTATAAATAAAATATCAATTAATTAGCACGATACAGTAAAAGTATACTAACAGAGAAAGTGTATTAGTTTTTCCGTAATTTCGATTAGTGGCGCACTCTTATATTTACTTGAGTAAAATGCCGACCGTCGGAGTAAAACGTGACGAGCTGTTCGAGGGACTCGGTCGTCCCTACACGGAGGAAGAGTTCGCCGACCTCTGCTTCGACTACGGCCTCGAGCTGGACGAGGTGACGTCCGAGAAGGAGATGATCGCTAAGGAGCAGGGGTCGGACCGGGCCGAGGGAGGCTCAGAGACGGTTATCTTTAAGATAGACGTGCCGGCTAATAGATATGATTTGCTTTGCGTTGAGGGGCTGACGCAAGGCTTGATGATCTTTCAGTTGAAGGCAGTCGCCCCGCTGTATAAGACGCTGAAGGGTGGAGCGATGCAGCGGATGATTGTGAGGGAGGCGACGGCGGGGGTGAGGCCCATCGTGGTAGCTGCGGTGTTGAGGGGGGTAACTTTCACGCCGGATCGCTATCAGAGCTTTATCGATCTGCAGGATAAGTTGCATCAGAATATTGGAAGGCAGAGATCGCTTGTTTCGATTGGGACTCATGATTTGGATACAGTTCAGGGTCCTTTTGTATACGATGCACAACGTCCTAGTGATATTCGTTTTGTTCCATTGAATCAATCGAAGATATTTTCAGCTGAGGAACTGATGATTTTCTATTCTACTGATAGTCATTTGAAGCAGTATCTGGGAATTATTCAGGATAAACCTTTATATCCGGTTATCCTAGATAAAAATGGAATTGTTCTTTCATTGCCTCCAATCATCAACGGAGATCATTCAAAAATTAAGCTGACAACTAAGAACGTTTTGATTGAAATCACCGCGACTGATTTAAACAAAGCCACGATAGCACTTGATACTATTGTCTGTATGTTTGGCAAGTATTGTAGTACTCCGTACAACATCGAAGGAGTGGAAGTTATCTGTGTAAATGGATCAAAAAAAATCTATCCCGAATTACCTTACAGGAAAGAAATTGTTCCCGTAGTTGATATAAATCGCGGAATAGGAATCAATGAATCCGCCGAAAACATTGCAAAGCTACTGACAAAGATGTGTCTCAAGTCATTCGTTACGACTGACGGCAACGGCATTGATGTCGAGATCCCTCCCACCAGACACGATGTCATTCACGCTTGTGACGTTATCGAAGACGTCGCGATTGCCTACGGGTACAATAAAGTCGAGCGAACGATATCCAACACGAGCTGTGTGGCTCAGCAGCTGCCGATTAACAAGCTAACGGATCTGCTGCGTGAAAGCATCGCGGCTGCGGGATTCACCGAATGCCTCACATTTGCGCTGTGTTCCAGGGACGACATCGCCGACAAACTTCGCAAGAAGATCGAGACAACCGGCGCAGTGCACATCTCTAATCCCAAGACGTTGGAGTTCCAAGTTGCACGCACTACGTTACTGCCTGGGTTGTTAAAATCCATCGCGTCAAACAAGAAGATGCCTTTGCCATTGAAACTTTTTGAAATATCCGACGTTGTGTTTCAAGATAAGACAAAGGACGTTGGTGCAAGGAATCGACGTTACATGTGCGCTGTTTATTACAATAAGAGTCCGGGGTTTGAAGTCATTCACGGTTTGCTCGATAGAGTCATGCAACTGCTTGAAGTGTCCACGGGGGAATATTCTCTGACTGCGATTGAAGATGATACCTTTTTCCCTGGACGTTGCGCTGAGATACGACATTTGGATGAACCGATTGGGAAGCTGGGTGTACTGCATCCTGATGTTATCGTGCAGTTTGATATTACACTTCCTTGCGCGGCATTTGAGATTGATATAGAACATTTCTTGTAGGAGTTAATGGGATGATTACGGAAAATATTTCATGTGTTCTATAAGAACATTAGCTAAAAGTCCATGCTTATGCTAATTTAAATTTTATTTGAAGTTTATAGGACGATTACATAAAATATTTGATGTTTGTTTTAAAAGAACAGTGTTGCTAAAAGGCGATGCCTAGATGTTATTTTTGTGACAAACTAGTGTTTCTAAATCAAAGAGTATTGTAGTAAATTGTCAAAAATTGTCTGTAATTGGTATGTTGATCTGTCTATAGGTTATTGTTATAATATGAAAAACATCCTTATTGCATGGTTTAATAAACATTTTGATGTTATTGCAGTTGTACGTTTAATCAATCGAATTATTAATTTAATTATCTTTAAATAATTTTTCTTATCTAGCTGTTTAAAATATTGAAAAGTTTAGGAATAATGTGTTTAAACTGTTTGACATATATTTGTTTGGTTTTTCATATAGCAAACCATTGTATTAATTTGAAAAATGAACAATAATATAGTGGTACTATAAATATATAATTAATTTGGTTAGACTGATTGTAATTGGACCCTTGCTGTTGGCTTGATAACTGTGTATTGAGTTTAAAAATGAAATATTTGTAGCTTTTAAATCATGATTATAGAGCGGTGATTGTATTGATATGGATCTTAACTTTCTATTATAGTATAAAAGCAGCGATTCTGTTTGATCTGATTTTGCCTTATATTTAAATAATTTACACATTTCTTTTAAGATTATTCACTTTATTTCAGCAAATTTGATAAAATACTAAAAGTATTATATTATTATTGTTATTACAGTAATTTAATACTATTAGTTATTTTATGAATAACTTGAGCGTATAGCTAAAAAGTTATAAGTTAGAAAGTATGATTAAGTAGAGAAAAAAAATTAAAATAATTCAAGCTGTAATAATTATGAATTATAATTATCGAATTTAAGTTTACGTAATTTCTTTAAAGTTTAGCTCGTTTCTGTATAACATTGTTATATTTATGATTTTATGAACTGTAAATTAACTTAAAACATTTATTATCTATTCGTTTTATGTAATATAAGTAATGGTAAAATGGATTGCAAAGTTAGATTTCACTTGTTTATTCATTGCATCATTTAACTGCCAGAATGAATAGACTATGAAAATTATTATTAAACTAGTGAGTTGTCAAAATTTACTGTTTATGACTATTCGCATTTATTCTGTATAATAATTGTCCGTTAATTTCAAACTGTGTTTACTGAAACTTGGGTATATAGGCATCTATTGTATTAATTATAAGTTACAACACAAACGCAACATTCAATCTATCATAATTTGATTTCAAGTCATATAATACGAACTATAATAAGTAATATATAAAGTAATTATACATCCATTATGTTATTTATTAATTATATATCGGGCAAATCATAATTTTTATAAAATAAAGTTATCAACACAAGTGCTATTTGTTACTACTTTGGATTATACTTTGACTTAAAGTCACAAGCATGCAATTTGAGGCAAAAATTGAGATTTTTTTAAATGCTATAAAAACAATGAAGTCGTTGCAAAATTGAATACATAATTGAATACAATGAAATAGAATATTACGCGTTGTAGCAATATAATATGCAAGTTTATATCGCGTGCCAGATTGCTCAATAATTACATAACAACATTAACAATCTTGAAATCGAATGAGTTTAAAAATTATGATCAGTTTAAAAATACAAATAAGCACACAAGATAAAATGAAGTCAGTTGTTCTAAACATAATCAAAGTTATAACCTCATTAAATAGATATTTTATATTAAATATCTCTTGAGAAATTGTTCGTATACATTAAATAATATACAAAGTAATCAACATAATGTCAATATTGAACACAGTACAGTTTGGTTCAAACAACATCAAGATAGTTTCTTCTGTGATACAGCAATTTCGCATATCCCACCTAAACCATTTTTATCGAAAGAAATTTACTGCGCGATAGAATAATCATACTAGAATATGCTAAATTGCGATATCAGAAAGAAATCTTAAATGAGCCCAATGCAACATAACCTGGTTATCTGGTTATAATTGATAACAAATTATAGCTGGAGAGTGAATAAAATATATAGAAAGAAAGTAACTCAAGATAGCATGCAATAACTCAGTTCTGATTTGTTTAACATGAATCAGCCAATCACAATTGACCGTATACACTGATGATATTATTATAATTAACATCAATAGATTGACAAACCTGATATAATCAATCTGATTCTGCTCTATTTCATATTTGAATGTTGTGATAATAATTATAAATTATTACAATAACATTGATAACGATAAAGACAAATATTTCCATATAAGCAATCTCGCTGGTAACAGATTGTAATCTTTTAATTAGTTAAACATTAGCCGTAATTAGCTGTTAGCTAATGAAGCTAATCGGCTCATTTACGCTAATATGATCAATTGCAGAGTAACTACGCCTTATCTTGTAAAAGTATCAAAATAAAGTTAATTATTATTAATTAATCAGGTTTTTACGTTTCACTCTTAAATATGAAATCGGCTTCACACATTAAATATCTTAAAAATATCTTCAAAGTAATTGACTTGCAGTAAATATCTCTGAAAACTACACATGGCTGTTAGAATATAGTATCTCTCTTCAAAATTTAATCTTTTTAAAAAAGATTCACAGGATCGTATCTGCAGTCGTTTAAATCACAATATTTTAAAAATTATACAAAGATATTTATCTATCTAACATTTGATTATATATTATAACATAAAAAAAGCAATATATTGATACATTGCTATGAAAGACATTCAATATAATAATATAAAAATATACAGCAGGCCACAGCTAAAAGTCTGCAAACATACTCGGTGCGCACGAATTTGATTGCTTTTTCAAATTCACAACATATAAGATAAGAAATTACATATAGTCACAAAGTACATTTGAAAACTTTAACCGTCATTATGTGAACTTTCAAACGAATTAATAAATTACATTTCTTGATTTGATACCCGATAATTATTATTAGGAACTGATTGAATTTGTAGTTAAATTAATGTTGCGGATCAACATAAATAACGATAATTTATTAGTGTCATCAGTTTTGTCAAAAATTCGTGTTTATCAATTTTCTGTAACGCATTATTCACAAAAACACTCAAAAAAACTCGATTTCATTTACAACAAAAAAGAACATTTAAAATAGCAACAATTTATTGACAGAATCAAAAATGGGTATATTTTTAACGATAGTTTTTTTTGTATAAAACGCTTCCAAATGATACCATTTGCCTTTTATCGAAATAAAGCATAACAGCGCTACTATTGATATTAGTTAAAGTTTCACACTTTTTATTAAACTGAAACTATATAATGAAAATATAAGATAATAAGCTATAAGATGCTTATTAATATAGTCAACTTTTAAACAGTAAAACATTATTATGAATAAAACTTAATATAAACTTAATAAATCTCTTATTTTTATAAACTTTTCAGCACTTTCAGTTTCAGTTAAAACAAGATCAGGAAATCTCAAACAATTGCTATAAATGATATAAAAGTAACTCATAGTGGTTCAATTTTAATGCCATCTCAGATGTAATGTCTATTACTAGTATAAACCACAGTAAAAATTTTTGTGTAAAAAACATATATACAATTTGTTTTAAAATGAAGCTGATATGATTTTATCTATAGATCATAAACTTAAACAAAACTTGATCTCCATGAAACAAAATATAATCCGATCTTAATTAGAAATTAAAATAAAATATTGCTTAAGTTGCTCATTGAGTAATTGCTATTGTAGTATTGATAATTCTGCAACAATCTTAACGACTAATACTTAGGGTTAGAATTGTGGTCTAAGTTAGAGTTAGGGTTATTTAACAAATAATCCGGCTGTTTTTTTCATATATATAAAGCCATTTTGTCAAGGTACCTGCTAACTTGAGTTTGATGCTAAAAATGATTTTTGTTATAACAATAATTCATATAATTGCTATAAAAGAATCAACAATAATAACAATAACGACATAAAGTTACTACTACAAAATAAAACTATTCATTTTGATTTTGTCGAGTCAAAATATAATCAATTTTAAATCGCATAAAAACTATGACATTTAGTCACAAGATATGAATGATAAAGTCTCGTATTACATTATATCTATAATGACGCTGAATAGCAAGAGAGTATATTTCAAAAGACATAAAAAATAATAAACTTCAATCCCCACTGCTGTCACCATAAATGCTTTCCACTTCAATCAACACAACACTATACAAATTAATTACACAAAATAAAGTTTGCCTCTATAGTATTCCATTAGTGTAGTACTGAAAACCGTCGTAAAGTTTAGTCGTCAGAGAATTCATACTGGAATAAACTAATCCGTCTATAAGAGTCCGTAATTGTTCTTCCGTTAGATCGAGATGAAAACGATCCTTAAATCCTTTGATGCTACCGCCGCGACCAAAACACATCAACTGGGATCCAGTCATCATGATCTCAACCAGGGGAATGATCTTATCCATGTGTTTTCGAGCTGATATTAAGCCCTGAAGCATTAGGATTTTAAAATACTCAAACATATCGCTTCCATGGCCTCCCATTACCTGAAAGAAGAATAATATTTGTAAGAGAATTTAATGTAAACATTCCTTGCTACTTTAGAATATGTAGAATCAAAGCGCCTTCTTTTAGGATTGTAGATAGAAACTGTCAAATATATTCTCAGTAAGAATTACTTTCATTGTAACTAATGTAAATCAAATGTAATGTCCCTTTGAGAATAAGAATTTGATTGAAGCTTTATACGCTCAACCAATATTATATTAGATAGTTTATTTATATTTACATCGAGTCCAGTGCTTATTACTTGATGCAGCGTATATAAATCACAAGACGTCAATGAGAGCCTTTTTGTAATTATGATACATTAAGCAAGAAAGTAAAAAAATTACAGTAATACTGTAGCAGTCAATGACTCAGTTACGATTTATATCGGCATTTATAATCAATCAGATAGTATTAATCTAATCAAAATCAACAAATCAAATTTGATACACTACAGTTTCAATTAAAGCAAAGTCTATCAAATTAACAGTATCTTAATTTGCCAGTTCATTACTTTGCTATGGCCATATATAAAATCTATGTTCAATGCTAATGTCCTAAATTTTTTTTATATTATTTATATTATATAAAACATAGAAAAACCTCAACAAATTCATGAGTAAGTTTAAAGGCAGAGGTTTCAAATCCAAGATTTTTTCCCGGTGAACTCGATAAAATAAAACCAAAGTCAATGTGAATTATATGACCTTTATCATCGAGTAAAATATTTCCATTGTGCCTAGAAAACAGAATGAATACAATAATGTACAATATAGACACAGCGTGCATGTTTATTCTATATTTTATTAACTGTATGCTTGTTACTTAATGCAATAATAGATCAAATACAAAAGACTATTTAGTAATACGCTTTCAACTGGCTGTTTCAAATCCATGTGATGAAAAAACTTGATACTTAAAACAATATGCAGCATATAATTTTTCATTGATCATTTTAACAACAATGTTACGAAAAAAATAAGACCCAGATAAATAAAGATATATAGATAAATCACAATTCAGAGAAACTAAATTGCAATTTATTGACGTAATTATAGAACCTTTTCAATCTTTACAAAGCAAGAGATAGACAAAGAGATCAGAGAAATATATAGATTCATCACTGAAAAGATAAACATTTATAGAATAATAATACAATAGTCTTACCGATCTTTAACTTGTAGTAAATAACAAACAAGACAATAACTCGCACAACTCTGCACAAAGTTACACTGCGCTGCAATGAAACCTTCAGACGTTGGTGATCCAAATTCGTGTACAAAGTAATCAAATAAAGACATTTGTCTGTGCTTCTTAATCTGATGCAATGACACAGTGTTCAACACTGGCTCTATCATTCCACTGTCCTTTGATACAACGATTATGTTGTAAGGCTGCAGCCACAGAGGCAGATGTTCTTGTTTCCAGATGTCCTACAATTTAACACCTTTTATCATTCAGTTGCAATTAATTTTAACACAACAGGATCAGTTAAAATGTAAAGTTATAAGAAAACTGAATACTACTTTGATACTTAATCAACTGTTATGTAGCAAATCTAAAAAGAGATAATGTTAGTGAAGAAGGAGAAATTAGAAGATTTTGCACAGGAATCAATGGCATGGCACCTCACTGTTTCTTGATGTTTAAACATTTAGCTGCTATACATTCAATTAAGCTAATCTAAAGCCAGCAGTTCTTGACCTACTGTCTCATTACAAAGATATTGAAAAAAAATCAAGAAATCTATTTAATTATTCCAGAAGTAAATTAAAAATAATCAAATTCATTACTTTAAATAATGAGCACTTTCTGCTAAGATTTCAATTCTTGATCAAAAGTTCAATAACCAAATCGCATCAATAACATTGATTAACACATTAGAAATAAATGTAATCTGTCACTTACATATCACAGACAATTTTTGCTAACGCTACATTTAAACAATAATTTTGATGACATACCCCTGACACCAAACTTGCTCAATAATTAAATACAAAATAAAACTAACAATCAATTGCAGTTGTAAACCTGCACTTTTTTCAAAACTTAATAAAAGATATAATAAAACCAAAAATTTGCAGTTGCAAACCTGTAGTTTAGTCAAAAGTTGATAGACAAGTAGTTCCTGTCTTAAATCATCCCCACACTTAATAATGACTGACAAAAGTTTCCAGTTACGTAGATGACCGTAAGGTGAAGCCTCTCTGATTCTCTGCATCTTCTCCTCCCAGGGCTCTTTCAACGCAGCGGCTGAGGGATCTTCAGGATCTCTCTAAAATTAGGTTAACGTTACCGAATGTAATGTGACAATCCAGACATTAAATGTAATGTTCAACATCTGGATTACCGTATTACATAAACGATGTCAAAGATGTAGCTTTCAATTTCAGCTTCTTACTAAAGGGTGCAAGTAGAGAAAATAGTAAGCTATATATCTTGGGTTCAAATCCCTGTAGAGTAGAATATTTCAATAACTTGATGCATCCTTTAGTAAGGCGCTTATAAATTAGCAGCTACATCATTCTTAAAGAGTAATCTAGATAATAACCCTAAATTTAAATAACTAACATATAAAATTTATGCAATGATTATAAATAAATTTTATTATTAAATCTTCATTATTATATAAAGTTCAGAAAGAATCAAACCTCAAACTTTTTGCTCGGAGTTGCAGTAATCTCAGACAGCCGTCGTCTAATGTCACCGGCAGCTATGTACATAGCCGGCGCAATGCTGTCTGTACTAACTGAGCTGTCTATTGATATTTGTGACAGGCTGTCCACTGCATATTTTGTCTTTAAATGAAACTGCTACACAACCAAATATATGAAACAAATAATCTTTGATAAGATAAACAGTAGACCGGCAGCAATCTAGTCTTGATTAAAATTTATAAAAGAAATTTACACTTTTCTAATATTTAAACATTTTTCTAACATTTAAAAAATTATATTCGATACAATATCATTTTCTAAATTACTGGACTCTATATAAACTCAGAGCATAGTGTCAGTCTATATGAAAAACGTTAACAAATATAATACTCAATTTTAAATTTAAATAAACTAGCCAGATTAAACGCGCAAATATATCAAATACCTGAATGATGTCATCATCTTCCTGAGTCCAACAAGCGTCATCATCAAAGTCCACCATGCTGGAGCTGCACGTCATCACCTCCAGTCTGGGAGAGCGTTCTGATGACCTCAGTGGTATGTCCTCCTCAGAGCGCGTACATCTAAGAGTGCTCTCCAGAAGCTTGCCTGGAACAGGGGCCGTGCCTGCATCCTCACACTCCAACACTTCCACGTAGATCATGTAAGGAGCCTGCAGGCCAGTGTTAAATAAAAAATAATAATAATTAAGATTAAGATTACGATAAGTTTAACAGTCACAGATAACCATATAATATGAATGATGTCTCAGACGCAGCTGTCCATTTCAGCAGCTTATTCAAGGGTGTAGCAAGTTACAAAAAGAGTAAGCTATCAGGAATTTGAACTTGCATCTGTTGCATCCGAGTCCAGAGCTCTAACCAATTCTCTAGCAAGTCTTGATAAATTGAGAAAAAAGTGAGAAACAAGAAAATATAACATGTCAAGTCATCAACCTTAGCCTTTGAGTTCAAGACAACGGCCTGTGATGGGGGAACACGAATGACTTGATGAGTGACTCTGTCACAAATAGGAAGACTAACTCTAGAAGGAAGATTTAGATTTAAAGTTGATAACTCAGCCATCAGTCTAGCCGCTGTAAAAATCAGATCACAAGCAACATTCAAGTTTAAATATTCAATTTAGAATATAATAATTATTGCGTGGACAATTAAATAATTAATATAGTACATAGAGCATAATAGTTTTGTTTAAAACTTGTTCATATATGTTACGTATTTGTGTATTTTGCTTAATCAGTCAATTTTAATTAATGAAGAGAAAAATATATACAGTATACAGTGTATATACTATCATTACTGAATGCATGAAATAAATATTTTGACTCTGCAGACACTTAACCTCAAACCAGCCAGTTCATTAGCTTTGTAAAAAATGGCTATTAAATTATTTCATCAAGTCTGAACTCAATCAAACTAGTCCAAATATCTGTAGAATTCAATCTTGCAAATATTACAAGTTATATTCTTTCTAACTCATTATTAATTTACATTACTATAACAAAGCCTATATCATAGCAGATAAAAAATCAATTGTACAATAACTATAATCAACAATCACATGACAAAGGATGACATTAATGATGCAAACTTTTCAAAACCATACCTTAACACTGACTAATTATACTCTTACTATTATCCATTCTTAGAGATTATCATAGATGACATATACATAGCTTGAATCATTGAATAAACGCGCAAGAAGCATACAACTAAAACTTGACTAACAGTAATAATACTTACAATCTTTAAATATGATACAAATAATGGCATTTTTTTTAAAGAAAAATTGTTTTTGTTGTGATATTGTTATTTGATCAAATAACAAAACACTGAGAGCATCTCAAATCTAAAACCAGAAGAGAATAACAGATTTCAGTTTCAACAAACTTCTGAGATCTTTGGTAGAAAGTTGCGACAGTTTTTTGCCGATCTTCATCAGAGAGTTTGTGAACTCTAACTGCGGTGTCAGTCGCGGGGCACTACAGTGACACTCAGTGACACATGTCATCAGTTCATCACAAGTGTCATATGTCGTGCTATGATGACAGACGCAACCGTTATCAAAGGCACGTCCTGATGATAGGTCACCCAATGTAGTAGACACGAGAGAGTTTCTTTTTGATGCCGCGTTGAATATGCCTTCAAAAGTTCATTAATCTATTATACTTAACTAGACATTGAGTATAACTTCACTTATTATAATTAATTCATTTATAAATTAATTTTAAAAACAATTATTCACTTAACATAGAGAACTTCACTTATAATTATATTATATATTAACTTAAATATCTATTCATTTGTTGAAGAGTTCCGGGCAAATTAGTAAATTACACTGGACACAACCTCGAGACATTCAGGTTTTAAATCTGATAATCTAGTATCTCTGACAAGAAGCTTTATCAAATAAAATTGATTACTATTAACACAGAATATAGAACTTCAGTTCCAAGCCCAACATTTTACCACTTCACTAAAGAACTTTCTGCATTCATTACCTGCAACATCTGATGAATTCCTGTGATGAGACTTGTTGTCAACTGTGACTCTATGACTCGACTCAGTTACTGACATCTTGTGACCATTTGAACTGTTTTCAGTCGTAGCACTTCTGTAAGTTAATCAAAACAGCGGATAAATCAATACAGCAAAAATTTGCAAATACTTAAATTTCTCAACTTTCTTAATGCTTACAGATTTGATAATTAGTCAATAAATTGACGTATTAAATATCTATTCATTTACAGTTTACAAGTAAATAAACTTCAAAAGTATAATTAATGTTCAAAACTACATTTACTGAAATCAATTTAAAAGCAAAGTATTTATTAATAAATATAATAAGTATTATGACATTACAGAATCAACTGTAAATAAAAAGACAACATTTAAAATCAGAAAACATTGTAATAAGTACTTTATTCATAATTTATAAATACGTTTTATAAATTTATAGATATAACGATAAATCATTGAAATAAGCTAACAGTAAATTAAACCTTAGCTCTTCATTGAGAATCATATTCCTAAGTTTAATGCCTGGAGAGTTTCTCCATGTTGGCTTAAATACATCCGCAGAGTATGCATCTAACAACCACGCTGTCTTGATGCTAAATGAAGCACTTCTCCTACATCTGCAAAGTCAAAGCAATCACAATATCAGTCAGCGTGTGCTGCAATTAGCTTCATTTATTTAGATAGCCTAAATATCCTATATCATACATACAGTGAGAATATTTTCCCTTTACAAACTCTTACATTTTTAATTCTTTTGTTCAAAAAATATACTTCCATGTTTCGTAAAACAAGTATGCAACACATCTCAGATGAGAGAAAAAATGTGAAAATTAATTTCAAAATTGATCAACAGAGTTAACAACTACACACAGTTTACATTTCTTATAATCTCCTTATAATATTAATTAAAAAACAAACTTATAATAAAAACTTTCATAAACTTATCTAAATAAATAATATACAACACCAATATTAATAAACTTTTTATTTACTGCCTGTTACTTGACATCACACTAGCACAGAAATGCTATGCAATGACAGACAACAATTCAACAATAAAACATATACCACAGAGAGAAAATCAAAAATGATGTCAATGTTGCAAACTTTCTGCATAAACCAACCAAGAAGTTAACACTTGGCCTTAATACTACATTAATACTAAATGCTACTTATTGCACTATGCTTTATTTTCCTGTATCATTATCATACATACAAATGTCAGTTAAAATAAATTATCCCAATTATATAAATCTGGGCCTTTCATTGTTAACAGAAAGTGCCATTTAATCTGCGGATTTTAACATTTGTATTTCCTTATAAATCTTAAGTAATTAATGAATTACATAAAATTTTATGATATAAAACCAGTAGACAAACCTATGAACAAAATAAGGATGAATGGCCTCAGCTACATCTGGCATACAAACATACATAGTGAGCAACTGAGGCAAGTAAAAGTCAACATCTTCGTCTTTAAACATGAACATCCGATTTCCTAAAAATCATCAATTTACTGTCACTAAAAACTTACTACAAGGCATCTAAATATATAGACTCTCAGACATGGAGTGATTTTAATATATTGGATGAAATGACACAAGAAAAGTTAGAATACTAAAATAGAAAGATAGATCTAATAAAACCAATTCCACATTCAATTAACAAATACATTATTGATCAAATTATGTTATAGTATAGTACCCCAAATACATTAACCCGACAAAACGGACCCATCAACTCATTTAATAACTCTAAGCCTACCTAACCTTCAACTTAATACTCACTCTAGCAGCAACCC
>JAQIXG010002652.1:0-17043 GCA_034700105.1 Oconnorella tubifera | reverse complement strand
TTAGATCAGCTTAATTGTATTTATCCTTGTTGGCTTAGATCAGCTTAATTGTATTTATCCTTGTTGGCTTAAAGTCATAGCCAATCAACTCGCTCACTATAGGTACCCTTATGCTGTCTACGCCTACTAACCTATAGATGTTCCATCATCCCAGAACAAGCTGCCCGTTGCAGAGTGCATTGAATCAGGAGAAATGATCAAACCAAAGGGATTCAGCCGACTGCAGTACAATATCGCTCAATATTTATTAATTGTTATTATTATTATTATTATTTAATGCAATTTTAAATTCTTTCAGTGAAATAAAATCTACACGTCCTTCTCAATCCTTTCTGCACTTTATGTAAATATATCACGTTCTGTCAGTTGACGTGAAATAGAGAAAATTATTCTATTGCAAGGACTTAAGTAAAGAAAAAAATTTCTGGTATATTGATACATATAATTTCAGTCAATATAACTCTATGATTGGTTTGATTGCCCAAACAATATGTTCATCCTGTAGTCAATGCTAGTGAAATGAAAGTAGTCATCAATGCTAGTAAATACTACTATGAATGCTAGTCATTAATGCTATTATTACTGACAAACGAGCACATATAAATATCAAAAGTAATTATAATTAGTTATAATTACTCCATTGAAGTAACAATATAAACCTGTGTTGAGTGTTATTTGCTGACTTTTGTGTTGGAACCAAACAACCTCCTTTGAGATGCAATGGAATAATATCTAGAGGTGCGTCTAAATACATGTATCTCCCCGTATTTAATACCTCTTCTCCCTAAATACAACAAATGTATCAAGTAGCTTTAATGATATTTGTAAGTATGTTTTTAAAATGAGAATGTCTAAATTGATGCTTAATGTTTAGAGAATAACTAGAGTGAATGATGTCGAACAACTTGGTGCCAAGTACAAGTTTAATTGCTAAAGAGTGCAGCAAATTAATGTCTACAAGTTATAAATGACATTGAAAATGTGTCTTAAGGGTCTCGCTATATGATGCAGCAAGTTAATTGAAATAATCATGAGTCATTCAAGAGCAATATGACTCCAGCTGTAAACAAATTGAATGGAAAATTCTTCTTTGAAAATAATTATGTCTGGAGTAATGAATTTAAACAAACTAGATGATCAAATTTGTAAACAATATATTTGCCACACTTGTTCAAACTATTAACTTTCTGCGTATAACGTTTATATATTGCCTTTATTATGTTCAATAAAATAAGAAACAATATTGTTATAAAAATGATTTTTCAGACATAATATGATTTAAATCGGGAACATAAAGCAAAAAACCGTGTAGTAGTTGAACCATCTGGCCTGTGGTAGATAACCAAGAACTGTTACCATGTCCTGAAATAAATAAAATATTAAAAAACATAGTATCCTTTTAGAATTTAAGAATTATTCGTAAATAATTATTAATTAATTGATTAATTATTAAATTGATTATTTAGCATGCAATACTCAATATTCACGATTTTCAAATGTCCGACAGTAAAATGTAAAATAAAAAGGAGTTTTGCTAAATTGAAGCTGCTTAACTCTTTGTTGAGGGTTAAGCAGCTTCAATTTAGCAGCTTATACTCTCAATAAAGTGAAGTGAAAAACTTTTCTTTGAAAATGCCAAAAATACACCGAATCAAACTAACACTCATCACTCGATTTTCTGCACACTCAGTGCTTCACAACTTGTCACCAAGTAATCGCTCTGTGCTGATGTGACGTCAAATACATTGCATATTAAAGCAAATACACTGAATATTAAAGCCAGAGAAAGTAAAAGGGGCGATATAAAGAGATTTATCTGACCTGTTCTAGGACGGGGGTAATGAGTAAACAAGAGCCCCACAGAAACTGTCGGTCTATATCATAGGCTAGGGATTCCTTAGGGAACCTGAAATAATATTTTATTTTGTTTCACATCACTTGATAGAACACAATAAGTTTACATAAACTATATGAAGGCCCATATTAAACAAATACAATGTACTGTATCACTGAAATGACTTGTGCATCTGGTCAACAGAAAAATCGCTGAATTTATGTTTAATGAATCTTCCATTTAGCTGACTTACTAAAGGATGCTGCAAGTCAACAAAATTTATTGAGGGATCTCAAACCCGAGTATATCTGTTTCAACTTTACAATTTCAGTAATTGGCTATAAAATTAGTTGAGTTCAAACTAATCAACAAGCATATTCTAAACAGAATCTACAATAAATTAAGTTTCAGTTAAACAGCCCCTCCCCTGGAATCAGTAATGAATGTTTTTACTGATGGAAGACAGGTCTGATAACAGTAGAGCCAGTCACGTGTGCTTGATAGAAAAGTGTATAGAGATACGGCAACAGTGTGTAGCGTATGTCTATTATAGACTTTGAAGATGCAGCCACTGCTGGTCCAAAAGCTGCTGGATCCTGATCCTATAAAATAACATGTTAAAACTTAGCGATCAAATAAATTTTAAGTACTCTATGTAATTACTTTTAAGTTTAAGTAAAAGTAATCATTCTATTCTTGATTTCAGTTGACTATATAAAATTAACTCAGCTAATGAATACAGTCGTTTTTGTAACAAATTATACATTAAAGATATAAATATATAAATTAGGTAGAATCTATAAATTAGCGATACACAATTGTGTGTTTATTAAATTATATAAATCATATTGTTGAAATAGAAAAACAATAATTTATCAATAATAATAAAAATATAATAATAATAAAAAATGATCGATTCAGGATTTTTTCATTTGCGTTCATTAAAGAATTATCTGAAAATATACAGCAAAGTAAACTAGGGAAAAGCTCCCGCATAATATTGTATATTTCAGGTATCATACAAAATAAAGCATTACGCTGTGCCTGTTGAAAACTGATCAAGCTGCCTCGTCAATCATGTGCATTATTCACAGAAGTAATACAGTAAATAAAGCATCAAATATTAAGTCTAACGGTAGTGAATTGTGACCGGGTTAAGATTGGGGATAGGATTAGGTCTAGCGTTAATAAAAGCAGTGGTTATTAGACAAATTATCAAGGTTTAACTGCAGGGTTAATGTATTTCGGGCGTTTTGTCTGGGTACTGAAACTTACAATGTATTAGCATTATTACTACTTACAATATTTCCGTACTTTAATACTTATAATGTATTCATTAATACTTACAATATATCCATTAATACTAAGAATTTATTCATTAATACTTACAATGTATCCATTAATACTTACAATGTATCCGCTAATACTTACAATGTATCCATTATTACTTACAATGTATCCATTAATACTTACAATGTATCCGCTAATACTTACAATGTACCCGTAGCCATTATGGTTGCGTGCAAATGTATAGAAAGCTCCCAACTGCATCCACCTCTGACACATCTGAGCCGTAGCATTATTAAAGTAACCACAAATATCTGAACCAATCTAAAGCACAAAAAAAGTTGCCTTTTTCTATTGTAGAAGCAGACTGTTGAGCTTTTCTGTCTGCTGTAGACATTTGCTCTGAGGAGATCATCTCATTTTTTATACTCTAAGTCTTTGACAGGAGGGGGCTACTAGACCCAATTAAATACATCTTAAATTTACTGTTGTAAAAAACATGGCTATAAATATCTTTTTATAACGGAGTGATAAAGAAATGGAATATTATATCTTGAACTTATTATTTTTTACAAATTTTAAAAATCATTCTTACATTTTATATCTTTTAATCTGACCGATTTGAAAGTTTAAAATTCAAGTTTAACCTTTTAAATAAACATTTAACATGTGTTTATTTTCAAATATCAAACTTCTGTTAGAAATTATTCATAAAATATTTACATATGGTATCCCAAAAAGACTGAAGTCCAGCATTCCTACAAGAACAAATTCATATAAAACTTATAAACGAAATTTTTATTGTTTAGTATTATTGCAATATTATTTGCAATGACATGAAACTTATTTAATAATAAACATGATCTAAATATGTTTATAAAATGTTTAAAATAACTAGTACTTTTATTTAAATTTAAGATCCAATGTTATATGTCTAAATTCCGTATACCATCACCTAATTAGGACTTCTGTTATTGTTGCATGAGTTGTAGACTGATGTATATTGTATAATGTGTCGTAAACATACAGTGCATCATCTAACTTATTTTTTTAGATCAAAATTTAGATATATGTGTCTAAATTACGTAAGAAATTTATTGTAAAACAGTAGTTTATCCCTACCAGTGATGGATTGAAGCATATGCGACCACTGACTGTCATTATCACCCAACCAATGACCAACAGTTGTACCACTGCTGATATAAGTAGATCTAGATATCACTACTCCCCTCTCATTTGTAGCATTGTGTAAAGCCCTAAATAAAAAAACAATAAAAAATTAATTTGAAGTTTACTAACTACTTACTCAAACAGATTATAAAAATACATTTCAAAAAAGTAAAACTAAACTTTAATATCTGAAACGTCTGTGCTATATGAATGATGTCTCTGATATAGCTGTCTATTTAAACAAAAGGGTGCAGCAAGTTAAGTATAATGTCTGGATTACAGTATAGCGATGTCTCAGACGTATAATGAAGTAGCAATTTGAAATATTATAGAATTGTAGCGTCCACTATGATATGATTATCACAAGAGAAAAAGTTTTAATTGTATGTGATCTACAAGACTAAGAACGTAATAGAAATTAAACAACATGACAACTACACCATCACTATTCGACTGAATAATAAAAAATAATAATAAAACTATAATTAATTCACACAAATGTACAAAACGCCATACGCTTACATACAGTACAGAGAGGTCTACACGATGCAAACACAGATCAAAGCAACTGCAGCAAATTCAAAAAACTAAATTTAAATTAAACTGCATTAAATTCTATAAATTTTATTCATAAACTGAATATAATCTACTCAAGTGTGGGTAAGCCTTGACTCCAGCCGTATAAGTTATGGACATCATACACCGAGTAAATCTTATTACCATCTGTCTGTCTACCAACCATGCAAATTGTCTTTTCTGATAGTCTGGGTCCCCAGATTGACTCTAAATAATGAAATCATTATCTATCTATTTATCTAGATATCAATTTATTTATTACCTTTCTCTAAAGTAATTTACAGATATCTGTAATAATTATCTATTTATATAAAAGTAAAATGACAATTTCCAGGAACAAATTCCAGGGACATGTTTAAGCAAAACTAATTTTATCTCAGATTCTGGTTAAAATGTGCAAGGCGCGCGTTTATTACAGCTATTTCATTGGACCACAAGATTAATCTAAGTATAATAACACAGTGTTACTAAAACATAAATGCTTTGTGTGATTTAACAATATTTTAGAAAATCTGTACATATATATAGAATCTGTACATACAAGTAGTCTATAGATGTGAGAGAGATATAAGATCTTTACATAATAAATAGATTACTTGTATAATAAATTTCTACTTGGTTTATATGGAGGATCATCGAGTTGACTTGTCTGACACTTGAGACTCCAGCTAGGTTTGCCTGGAGGCCAGTTAAATGGCTTGTCTTCATTTGTACCAAAGTTTGCAACCTCATTCATGTCCTTAATGTAATTAATTACAACAATATCTACACAGTTAATTGTCATTGTATGTCTGTAAGAATAGGCTGCAGCCTAAAGTTACTTTGGGCTGCAGCCATTAGCGTTTAAGTTAAATACTGAAAAGCTATTATTATTATAAACAAACTTTACATCAACTAGAGTAGAAGCGCGTTTGGTCTAGTGGTTAATACTCTGGGCTGTACAACCAAAGGTTGCGGGCTGATTCCAGATGATGCTGAACAATCTTTACTTTTTTTCAGAAGCCAAGTGACATTTTATCAAGGCTCAGTAGCAAAGTGGTTAGGGACTTGATCATAAAAGATTCAGGTTCAATTCCTATAAGAAATCAATATACTGCTAATTAGCCGCACCCTTTAGTAAAACTCAAGTTTTACTAAAGGGTTACAACTTTAACAGCCTTGTCTGAGACATCATTTATATAAGATGGTAATCCAGATATTAAACTTCAATTAAATGAACAATGGATTCTGTCTACATATGGAACATACTATCCATATTCCATCAAATGGAATAAGTCCATGAAGTTCCACTATAAAATCATTCCACCACAAAGATGTTTCAGGTTTAAAATAATCCGGAAACACTGTCTCCCCAGCGGGCCAAACCTGTCAAATAATGTTTCATATTTTTCACAAAGATTAATCAATATTTCTCAAGTAAAGAAATAAAAAAATAAATAAAAAAATTAAAAAAAATATTGAAAAATAGTTATTCCAAAATAAAAATAGCTCAATGAACCATAACTTTTGCTGATATATTCACGCGTTAAATATGTCAAAGAAACCCAAATGCCCGCTTCCTCCTTCCCTCCCCTCCCTCCCCTTCTCTCACTCTCTCTCTCTCTCTCTCTCTCGCTCTCTCTCTCGTTCTCTTTCTGTCTCCCCATCTCTCTCTCTGTCTTTCTGTCTTTCTGTCTTTCTCGCGCTCTCTCTCTCTCTCTCACTCTCACTCTCTCTCTCTCTCTCTCTCTTTCTCTCTCTCTCCCTCTACTTAAATTCTGCAGGACAAGGCAGTAAGTACAACCATACCAAGTTAAACATAGACATAAACATACGTTCATTAAACGTGACATACAATAAAACAGAACTCATAACTTTTTTCTATATATAACTCACATATCCATGCATCATGGTGCTATTAAAGCGGACTATATCTTCATGCGTAGAGTCATCAGGCCAGCGAATGAATACATCGGCTGCTGATCCATTTATGAAAGGTTCGTATCCTTGCTCCATTGCATTAATTGCCGGGTCCTGTATTACAATAGCAGCGCGTGAAGCAAAATACATTAAATATACAACGATCACTTAGTAAGTGATTTACAAGTGATTTTTACTAATTTACAAGTACAATTTACTGATTTACAAGTGATTTACTTGATTATCCTAATAATGGCTTAATTTTATACTGCAATTAATAGACTCTGTAATTGCTGCAAAATGTAACTTTTAGTAGAATTCAATGTATAAACACGATACCAAACAACATGTTTTTAAAAACTGATGCACACATTTCGACAGACTGATCGACAGACAAACAAGCTAGCTGGCACGCAGTCAGACTGACAGACAGTCGAAGATACGGACTGGATAAACAGATAAAGAAACAGACAGACAGAAAAACAGCAATCAATTTCTATATTGTCTCAACAAGCGCAATAATAATGTCCCACCAGTATAGTAATGAATCGTAGTCCATCCTGTTGCATATCACGCATGTATTGAGGCAAACCAGCGAATGTAATGGTGTCATACGTAAAATCTTTTCTTTCATCCATGTAGTCTATGTCCAAGTGTTGCACATCCTGTATTCATAAAAATATTACTCAAATAAGTGAAAAATAAAGTTGATTTAAAAATAAATTTTATATGAGAAGATGAATCTGTAAGTAAGGAAATGTGCATGTAATTGAACACCTTGTGAAATTTGTAAAAAGTTTAAAAGTTTAAATTTTAAATAACTGATTTGTTTTATGAAAATACAAGCGAGATAACAAAGAATACAGAATTTAAATGATCTAATACGGCGCAATTAAATATTTAATCTTTCGAAATAACAAATATTTCTAACCAATGGGATGCCAGCATTTATAGTTCTATTGACAGCCGCTTGTAGATTGGTCAGAGAGTCATAACCATAGCGCGACAGTTGAAAGCCAAGTGACCAGTAGGCCGGTAGGTATGGTCGGCCTATCAGCTGAATACAAAGAATAAAGACATTTAAAAACAAGAAAAACTACAACAACAATAAAAGAAAAAGTAGAAAATAAAATAAACAGTAGAAGAAAAATGCATAGAGACTTAAATAGATAAAAAAAACAATGGCTTATCACTATATTATATATCTCAGTGTGTGTAGCTCTGAAATGACTAGTGTGCCTGATCTGTTATGTAAACACACAGCACAGTGTCCTCTCTAACAAAACACCTGGCCTAGATAACATTGAAGACGCTATCGGTTATTTACAAAACAAACTATTAGAGTAAATATAACCAACCAACCTGAACATATCGTGACGTCACTTGCTCTGCATTATCGCCCAGTACAATATAGAAGTCAAGTATGCCTCCTATGGTCCTGTAGGTTATAGCTGGTAGAGGGGTCAACTGAACCTCTGTGTTAAATAAACAACAGTTGGTCTAGTGGTTATCATGCTTGCCTCTTAATTCTAAGGTCGAGGGTTCAATCCCCGAGGTCGACTATCTTTATGTCTACTCTGCCGTCCAATACTAGAGGTACTCAATGCAGAAAAATGTGTGACAGCAGTCATTTTTGGAGAACAATAACTCACTGTGTTGGGAGTTCACCTGGTTTCTGAACATGCAGTTTATGACTTGCGCACTTTTTATTTGGCATGAATTAAAAGACAATATTACTGTCATCAATCTAAAAAATAGAAATTAGTTATGTTAATATATAACTAACTTTACTACTCAGCATTATCCCGGACACTGATTCCTACACAGAATAATTCTCTGTAATAAGCGGAAACATTTGTGTAAAAACGCAAAACATTTTCTTATTTTTCTCTCAAAAACCTTTAAAAAGTTGATGTCCGCAAGAATGATAAACAAATTTATAATTATATATTTGTAAATAAACAAATCTGCGTGTAAAATATGACATAAATATGATAAGCTTTCAGTCCGCTATATAAGATGACTATGTTAGTAACTGACCCATAGCGTTACTATTAAGAAGCAGCACTCCATGCGAACTGCCTGTCACTGCACTCTCAACACACAGGTAGTACGGATGAACACCGTATAGATTACTGTGCTCCTGGTCATATTATAAATTAAGCTTTTTGGTGACCCTTCAAAACAGCCCCAATAAATCAGCTCCGACTATTAATTCTTACAATTGGGGTTAGGTTTTGGGTAAAGGTTAGGGTTTGAAGTTAGAGTTAGTGTCAAGGTTATGTTTAGAGTTAGTTGGGTTAAGTTTAGAACTAGTTAGGGTTAGGGTCTTTAAAATAATTGAAAGGGGCTATTTTGTTGGGTTAATGTATTGGGGGTCGTTTTGTTGTGGTACCAAACTTTTATGATGCATGAAATATGATTTTGCAAGTGATTACTCAATAAGTGATCGATCACTAAACAATCACTTAATAAACAGTCACTTAATATCACACAATCACTTACTAAGTAATCGTGTTATGAAATGCTTTCTTCTAAACTCAGCAGTAACAATTAAAAAAAATTAAATCTTTAGTTAACGCTAAAGTGATAGCAAAAATAAATTATTTTAGCTACATAACTTTCTACACAATAATTAATTGTATTAGGTTAGGTTAAGGTTAAAGACTATTGTTGAAATAAAATATAAATGACGTCTCAGACATAGCTGTCAATTTAAGAATTCTACTAAAGGGTGCAGCAAGTTAGAGAAATAATGAGCTTCTAAATGCCAATGCTCGACTTTCTATTAGAATCAAAATATAAAAAATAATTAAATAAGTACTATATAAAATACCAGGCATACATACAGTGCCGACTGGTTGATCCCTTGTAAACATCGGTATGTTATAATAATTGAACTGATGTCTAAAAGTTGATCTACTGTTCTCTCCCAATCCATATACGTAGGTAGAGGGCAGCCTTACAACAGTTTGTAGAAACTGTGACGCCACTGTCAGGCCACCTACCGACGTGTCCCATCTAGCGAGTGAACAGAATTAAAATAATAATAAAACTACCCCATCTGGCGAGTGAAATAAAATAAACATAATATAATAGTAATCTTTTTCATTTAATTCATATCAATTGAGAAAATGCAATAAGTCACACGAAAGGTTTATAGGAAATAGAAACACTAGTGTGCCTGATCAACACAAGGAAATAGATGCAGAATTACTACACACAGCGCAACACACTATCAGATGAAACACCTGACCAGCATACTATAGCATTTAAAAAATACTGTAAAAAAATTATATAAATTATTCTATATAAGTAAAAGTAAGGCTTTTATTTATAAAATAAAAGTTATTGTATTATATAAATAAAGTCTCAGTTGTAGCGGACAATTTAAGAGTTATACTAAAGGGTGCAGCAAGTTGTAACCTCATGCAGAAATCAAACCTCAATCTGTCTGTTCCAAACTCGGTTCACTATCACTTCACCAACAAATGAATATTATTACAACTCTGAGAACACATTGTTAATATACAAAATACAAACATTATACTCAGTAACACATGATTATACACATACATTTGCACATTATGCAAACATTATTAATTTTTTTAAAAGATGCGTTATCAATATATCATATTATATATGAAACTTATATTCATCGCTAGGTCAGAAAATACAATGTATAAAATAAATACAGTGCACAAGACAAGCAAATAGATAAAGTGGAATATGCGTAAATAGAAAGAAAGCAAAAAGGAACAAAATTTTCAATTTAGATTTAAACCACCATTACACTAGTATTTTCAGTTAAACATAAACTAAATGTTACAACAATAGTTATACATTACATTATAACGCCCGTGTCTTTCCGCTTTATTCTCATATAAAAAGTTGACGTCTGATCCATATTAAAACTGACATCAAAAGCTGAGTTGACAGCATCTACTGGCGAGGGAAGATTTAATGCGACCGGTACTTGGTATCTTTCTTCACTGGTTGGGTATATCTGTGAGAATAAATAAAACTGGATCGAGATGTAAACTTTATGAAAAACAAGATGCTGTACGATATAGCCAGATAACTGTAGATAGAAATATGACAAGAGGATTTTACAATAAATAGGAGAATGTGAAAGATGGTCTTATGTTTAATTTTCAATTGATGCTTTTGCAAAATATAAATATAACATCAATCAGTCAGTTAGTCAATCAGTCAATCAGTACATTAAATCAACCAATAAATAAAAAGGAACCAAGAAAATGTTTTCAAATTGAATTGTGAATAATTTTACACTATCTGTTAAATTGTAAATATTTAGACATGAATTGCATGATAAACACACAACACATAATTATTCTGTTCACACAGACTAAAGAAAAAATACCTTAACATTAATAGTATTGGATCTATGATCAACATCCATGCTGACGTCATCAAAATCATCACCAAATATGGAGGAGCTTCCTTGATGACGTTGCAGAGAAATTCTTAGAAGACTTGTATTGACTTGCGTGTGACTGATGTATCTATAGCCATAGCTTGAACTGCAGCCAAAACAGTACTTTTTATTTTCATTTTTTTTACTTATTTAATAATAAAAATAAATATCGAGCTAAACAGTTAAACAGCATACAGAACATATCTTGATAACAAATATATTTTTGTATAAATTTTATTGTTTGAAAAAAAGCAAACATTTTTGACTACAGAATTGTGATCATTTCTAAACTGTAAATATGTATAGAATCTCAATAGAGATTTCATACATATTTACAGATTTTCTAAAATTGTGTTTAATTTCACAATGATCATTTGTTTTAGCAGCATGGCATTATTATAATCAGTTGACATCATGGTCGAATGAAATAGCTGTAATAACGTGCGCCTTGTACATTTTTATCAGAATCTGAGATAAAATTAGTTTTTTACATAAACAGGCTCAACCCTGGAATTGGCCATTCAATTAGTTTAAGATCAATCAAATTTGATACTATACAAGTATACATGTATTCTATGTGTCCTTGTTGAGAGGCTAATGGATAGAAGCTGGGAAAATCAGAGTGCGAGATTAAGTGTACTAAGACATCAATTAATTTAACTTGTTAAATTTAAGGATTAATTAATAAAAATATCTTGTCAAAATGCAAACAAAATTAACGTTACAATAACGTGAAGTGATCATATCTTGAAGAAATATTATTGGGGGCACACCATTAAAGTAAAGTTTATGACCTATTAATAAAACACCAAGGCACATCATCAGTCAAAGATTCCTCCCAGACACAACCCTTGGCTGTACAGCTGGCATTCGAACCCCCGCCCTGTGGCATACAGTCCACTCTCTCTAACTCACTTGCCTTCTCTGCATCCAGGCCATTTCTACAAAGCAAACACATTAACATATTAGTTGGTCAATTGGTAGAGCACTGTAAGTTTCACAGTATAGTATAATATTTATTAGTGTAAGAGAGGCATAATATTTCTAATACTGTGATACTGTCATAAATTTATTAATTTTAGTTCATAAATCATTTTAGTTTATCTTATTAAAGAACTTGTGTCTAGGCTTGCAGACTATTAAAGTTCATTTAAAGTTCAAGATGTATTATTGTAAACTTTGAAAAGGTGTAAAGTATATAACTATATAAAACTGTATAAGCGCGAGGTGTTAGGTGATCAGTACCAATATCTTGTAGTCTACGTGAGGATATGCCCGGGTGGGGCCCTGACTCATATTTTCTTATCTGACACGTGGTCAGTATAGTTTTTGGGCCGAGCGTCCTACACAATTCTTTCTCCCTAGGGAGGGCTCCTTGCTGATCGCGAAATCGCATTTTTCGTTGACTGTATTTTTGAAAGGTAAGCCAATTTATTGGTGCTTAATTTTAGAACGTGAATTAACTGTGTATTTTTGGGGGCTAAAATTTAACATTTCTTTTTTCCTTCCTAGTTCTCATAGATAAAATTCATTCTATCCGTAGAAAAGTGTCTGAGACGTACATGATCTTTGATATCGGTCTGTTAGCAATTGTCTTATTTGAAATTGGTAGTTTATCTCGGATTGTATTTTGTGTGTCCTTATTATGGTGCTTTACCATTAAGTATATATAGCAAGTTTAATTCATATTTAGTTATTAGATATCTGAAAGACTCATTAATATTTCTGTTCGTTTATTTCAATTACATATATTGTGTATTGTACAAACCTGTGTTATAATTCTTTTAGTTAAAATAATTAACTAATTCCTACCTAAAAATTGATTAGAGCAAAATTCGAAATAGGGCAACTGTTACAAGCACCGAACTCAAACTCATAAAGTCCAGGTTCGATTCTCATGGATGGTCACTATTTTGCAAAGGAATTAATATGTGACGACTCTAGTGTAAAAAGGCGCATTAATATCAGAAACGTCAATAAATAAAATAAGAAACATTATTGCAAAACAACATTTAACAAAATTTCGTAAATAACCCAATGTCACAATATCACAATCTTAGTTTCTTTATCCAATCACAGAAGTCCTTTTTACCTCCACGTAACTGTAAGATTCACTGTCATTGGTTGATTCAAGTTTTCCACAAGAAGTAACTGAAAGTTTCAAATATAAATTTACTGAGTAATTACACTACTTTTAAAGTTTATATATTTCATTTACTGAGTTAATTACTTTAAACGTTTATAAACAAGCAATTAGAAACAAATTAGAAACAAGCATAGATACAAACAAACACACAGACATACAGGATAGCTAGACACACATAAGGACAGTATAGTAGTATACAGATTAGACAGACAGATAGACAAATAAATAGACAGACCTAAAGGCAGATTGAGAAATTGACAGACAAACGTACAGACAATATAAATGTAGAAACAATATTCAAAAAGAAGCGTCCAGACAGGCAAACAGGCAGACAAACAGACAGACAAGCTGACAACAAGGCATACTGACAAACATACAAGAAGAAGATAATCCTTGATGTAAAAATTAACACAAAGATGGATAACCAGCACAACAAAATAAACAACTACATAAATTAATCAAAATTTTAAAATCCGACATATATATATTCGCGGCTATTTTTAAGTGGTCTATCTATAAACCCAGACGTAAGAGTGATGATCTTATGATAGGGAAGTAGTGTTTTTATCTACTATACCTGCAAAATTGCGTTATACGTAAAGTTAGAATGTTCCATGCCATTGACAGTGACATTAGTGACCGGTGATGTCACACCAGCTACAGCCAATGAGGCCAAGTCTGGCATGTTGGGCCCTGAGTTATGCACAACAGCCATCTTGAATTGAGTCTGTGTACAAAAATAACTATGAAAAAATTAACAAAAACAATTCACAAGTTACATTCATTGTGTAATTCAACGCAATGAATTATTTTATTAGATTTATGCGTTAAGCGAACATTATTTCAGTTCTTTTATAATAACAAAGAGTCAAATAGACAGACATTTAGACAGAGAGACAGAATAAAAAGAGATAGATAAGTAGCTGTTAATATGATAATCAATTGCAGAGAAAGTTAAAAAGACAGAAACAAATACAATTACAAAAATACAAAAGACAGTCAGATAATGAAAAACAGACAGACAGAAAAGATAGACAGACAGTAAAGTAAAAAACAGACAGACAATATATTGTTTCATTCTAATAGAGTCAAAAAGTAGGCAATTAATTTAGACAATTTCATAAATTATGCTGTGTTACCTCAGTGCATTCAAATGTAGACAAGTAGTAGAGACCCGTCTCAAAAGTATCTAAAAATTATTTATAATTAATAATCTTTTTAATATTAAAACTATAACACACAACATAATGCAATTCAATCAATAATTTCTTTAACTTTATTCTAAAAAGAAAGTCATTGAATAGACTTGGTTCGTTCCTGAGCCTGATTTTATATTATTTTTATTACATACTATTTGACAATATATTTTTATTGAATACTATGAATATACAGATTGACTATTAATACTTATGATTAAGTTTGGGGTTAGGATTCGAGACTTAGGGTTATAATTAATGCTAGAGTTAGAGATTACTAAATGAATTGACGGGACCGATTTGTTGGATTAATGTATTCAAGCGTATTTTGTGGGGGTACCAAAGACATGAATGCATGATAATTTGGGATCTAATAAATGGAGAAGTTTTATACCTATGCTCTCGCCATCGTCCCAGAACAACTGACCAATGGCTGAGCGGCTAGCGTTCAAGTAGGCCTTGAGACGAAACACATTCAAACGACTACAGGACATTATAATACAGAATTTATTACTTAACGTCACATCAGAACAAAATGTTATTTAATGACTCGTTGTGAACTGGGCGTGTAGTAATAAAGTGATGAGCGAACACTTGATTCTTAAAGTAGTACTGTCAATAATTTTTAGTAATCTATTTGAACTTAAATTGATTGTGTTCGAAAAGGACTTAAAAGAATTAGCATTAGCACTGGCACGCTGTTTCACTCTCCCATTAGCACTGCGCTCTGTTTGATCTACCCATACAAATATCTGAGCTGTGGTGAAGTGATTCATGCACCAGATTAGAAACCACAACATCACACATCCGAGTCTTATTAGCCAATAGCACTTTACTTACTCGCTGCATCTTTAGCAAAAATGCATAATCTAATGATGCTTATTACGTAATTTAATCATTTGTTAATTGCAACCATTAATAAGTCATTTAAGAGCAAAACTTTGAAGTTACTATTAACATTAAGCTTAGAAGTTAACTAGGATGTAATTTAACTTCTGTACCTGTAGTGTGTATTATTAGCAGGATCTTGTAGTGGTAACACTGACCCTCCTTGGATAAACAAAGGGATCCCACTTGCACTGTTAACAGTCATGCTTAGTATTGATCCAACACTTGCATTGTAAACAAGTCTACTCTGAAAGACAACATACCCAGACAGATCAGTTCATAATAAGATCAGAAGAAAACATTTGTTCAATAATCCCCACTCATGAGTGTGTAGGGTAAAGTTTCAAAATGAAAATAATCACTTAAGATAATGTAAACATAGTTGTGATTGGCCGCTTGCCTGTATAATTTATGACTTAGATAATATAAACATATCATTGCTCCGTTGTGATTGACCGCTTGTCTGTATAATTTATGTTTATTAAAATTTCACTCATACATTCACATAAAGCAAATACATTGTTTAATTGTGATGACAAATTTATTCTCAACTTACAGTGTAGTAATCGAACCAGAAAGCTCCTGGCAGGTAATATTCCAATACAACCGCATCCTATACAACATTAATATATGTAATATACTTTCTCGACAGAAAAAAACTTATAGTAAAACACAAACAAAACAGTGTAAATACAGTCTCTATAAAGTGCACAATGGAGAATAAACATGAAATAGCTTAACTAAACTAGAAGCTACATAATAATACGCAGGAATAATAACTAATAATCAATTGATTAGTAATTAATGGTATTTACACAATTAGTAATTAATGACAGGAATAATATTAATTACTAATTATGTAATTACCATCAATTGTTAATTAATTTATTACCTTTAATAACTAATAATTTCTACATTTTAAATACAATGGTTAGTTATAATATAAATTTGCGATTAGAAAAATTAATCCAATGTAGATAAAAATTACAATATGATTACAATAGTTGATCGTTTAATGTCACATCAGCACAAAACGGCTATTTATTGACATAATAAACTGACTGCACAGCGCCTTTGCAGGAATATGCCATAAAAATGAAAAAAATTATAAAATTTCGAAAAATCAATTCTTGTTAAAAATCATTAACGTAAATCATAAACCACCTCTTCAACTATGGGTGTAACGAGCAGAGACGACCCCCAAAGAAACTGTCTGTCAATGCCATAGGTCTGACTGTCCATTGGAAATCTAAGCAAATATGATGACCTTCTTATTATGATCCAATCAGAATAAGGGTAAAATATAACGACTAAACTATGTGCCCAGAGTCAGAGAGATAAGTGAATATATGCAATGATAAGTGACAATCGATATAAACAAAGTCCAAATGATTAGTGAACGAATCCAAATGATAAGTGAATGAGTCCAAATGATAAGTGAACGAGTCAAAGTGATACGTGAACGAGTCAAAGTGATAAGTGAACGAGTTCAAATGATAAGTGAACGAGTCAAAGTGATACGTGAACGAGTCCAAATGATAAGTGAATGAGTCCAAATGATAAGTAAACGAGTCAAAGTGATAAGTGAACGAGTTCAAATGATAAGTGA
>JAQIXG010002651.1:0-17045 GCA_034700105.1 Oconnorella tubifera | reverse complement strand
ACATTACAAATTATTGTCAAGGATAATAATACCACAAAGTTTCATTACGATTGCTGGTCGACCACTGGTCATTGTGAAAGAGTTCAAATTGTGTGTTCAAACTGACCGCCGTTTGCGCGAACACAAGCAAGAAATCGTTTTCGCCACTGCTCTTCCTCCGTGAAAGCCATCTTGTAAATAACTATACTGTAAATACGTCGAGTGAGTGTGTGGTATTATGACGTCACAGCGTTAAATGGCGGTGTCTTTTCACGAAAAGCGACACAACGTTATAATGATTCTAACTTTTTCGCCAGCTTGGTTGACATGATTTTTTGTAAACAATTTTAAATTACTAGTATCTTTTAAGTCAATTGGTCGAATGTTATAAAAATTGCCAGAACGTTGCAGAATTGATGCTGAAGTGTGTGTGTAAAATTTGGAATAAATTGCTTTAAATAATCTATAGTTATTAAAGAATAAACTTGGCTCGTTTAATTATGCCCCACCATGTAGTTCATGATATAGTTATATATACTGTATTTAATCTAGTTTTAAATACATATATAATATAAATATACTATAAATGATACATAACAAAAATTGTAAAATAATTTTCGATACAATATATATCATAATAAAAGTGTATGATACAGACCTTGTAGATATTGTTAATGTTGTTAGACACAGGCTGAAAGCAGCTCATAAAACGATCAAATCTTTCCTTCCTTACTTTCTCAAACGCTTCTTTACATTTCTTAGCTAGACGTCTTGCTGACTCAAACTCATCGGAAGTCTCTTGACATTTTGCTTTTACGTGCTCCAGTCTATGCATCAACATAAAATCTATTTATTTTGTTAATAACTTTTTAACAACGAGTGCAAGACAGTGAAGAAAAGGTTCAGGGTTTGATTCTCAAGTAGCCTCTAGCAAGAAGCTTAATTTCTAAGTGTTCGATGTTATTTAAACTAGTATTTTTATTTCGTTTGGCTTAATATTACATCAGAACATAAATGGCTATGACAATGATTCAATTATATGATCTATCAACATTCAGTTAATATGAGGTAAAAGTTGATGTAAATGCTGTTGCAGAATGAAATGAAGAATGAATGTCAGACTTTGAACAGAATCCACGCTCTTCTTTTAGGATTGTCAACAAAAATGTAAAATTAAAATAAAATTATTTTTACATTTCACTTCAAACTATCACTATATGACATCTAATTAAAAAGACATTAAATTTAAAAGTATATTTTCTAAAGACCATGTCCGAGTATACGTATACTAATATGCTAACAAAAAATAATTAATCTTAGCAACAAGTTTAAAAATGCATATACTATGGAATTATTATATTCATTGAATATGGAAGAGTAAGAAAAAAATAAACAAAGATTTATGTAGCAAACTTTTCCATAGCTCTCATATTAGGCGCAGTAAAGTTTTGCAGACTGGAAAGCAAGTCAGAAATCTGTTTGTTGAGTTGATCAAGCGCTTTCTTCACATCATCTGTCGTAGAGCACTGCAAATAAAGTTTATAACATCAAAATCATTTCTGATTCCGTAAATGCTCATTATTGCGCTAACTTGCTGCACCCTTCAGTAAAATGTTTCATTTGACAATTACAACTGAGACATCGTTAATATAAAATGGTAATCCATTAAAATGAGATATAAAACTGAAATAAATTACAGAGAAAAATGTAGAATATATTCTAGTACTTTAATTAAGTAATATATAAATATTATATTTAACCGATCAATTTCATAATTAATATTTTCGATTTACATTAAAATAATTAAAAATAATTTAACACAAGAAATATTCTAGAAAGTGTACTTTTAAATATGTCATTTTAGAATAAACGATGTTTTAGAATATGTACCTCTTTATGTTCATCAGATAGTCTGTCATAGTCTATGACAATGCGTGCCTCTCTGGCATAGATAGCTCTTGCTCCCTGTGTGTTTACACTGTCACCAGTGCCACTTTCCATATGACTAGATGACATTTCTTCTTGACTGATGTCATCCATTGTTCCATGTGACATAGGCAAGCGCATGCCATCCATCTATGACATATACTTAATGTCACATCAGCACAAATAAGAAAGCATAAAGAAGATATTATGAACTGTGTAAGTATCAAGTGAATGTAGTATATAAGTTTCTATTAGCAATGATAGAGCAGGAGTAAAAAAAAGATGGCATCAGATTTTTGTTTCTGAAAAATTTATTTACATCTTGATTAACATCACATCAGCACAAATTAGTCTATTTAGAGCAATGATTAAATTACTGTTATAACATCAATATTAATAATTATATATCTGAATTCAGTAATTTAAAATAATTTATGATTTTACTTATTAATAAAACCAATATTACAAACTCACTTTACAAGATTTCAGCAAACTGTGACGATCAGCTTTTTTCTGTTCTTCGTTAATTTCTAGAGCAGTGAGTGCCTTCTGTACTGCAATAGTGTCCTTGATTTGAGTGTCCAGACGTTTCCTTATCTCATTGATGTCTGCCTCGATAGTGTCAGCTTGAGACTTGACCAGCAACTTCTCTTCCTTTACGCTCTGACAACCTTTCATGTCTTCATCAATAATCTGTCAATAGTTCAATCAGTCAATTCATGAATTAATCGATCAGTCAACTATCGGTCTACCCACACAAGGGTGCGTCTCATAAGGCCAACCGACCAATAAAGGCGGCACTCAGAAAGATAACTGTTATGTTCAGTGTAGCAATTATGATACATGTATAATATGTCGGATATAAAAAAAGTAATAGGCAGAGTAGTAGACAATTAAAGTTCAATGGTATTAAAGAGAAAAGTAATTTAATGAAGGAATAGAAATTAATAGCCTAATTTGGGAGAAGGGGGGGGGTTACAAAGCCCTTCAAATTGACGATAAAGATGATTTTTGTAGTTTAAAGGTATTAGTTTAGTGATAGCCTGCCCCTTGTAAAGATGTAGTGAAAAATATGCTGAGACCTGCATGTGGAGATACAAAAATAGAATAACATATCAATATATAAAAATCACCCATTTGTGCCCTTAATTGATGGATACACAGTCAGTCAAGCAATCAATAAATCAATCAGTCAAGCAATCAATCAGTCAAGCAATTAATCAGACAAGCAATCAATCAGTCAAGCAATCAATCAGTCAAGCAATCAATCAGTCAAGCAATCAATCAGTCAAGCAATCAATCAGTCAAGCAATCAATCAATCAGTCAAACAATCAATCAGTCAAGCAATCAATCAGTCAAGCAATCAATCAATCAGTCAAGCAATCAATCAGTCAAGCAATCGATCAGTCAAGCAATCAATCAGTCAAGCAATCAATCAGTCAAGCAATCGATCAGTCAAGCAATCGATCAGTCAAGCAATCAATCAGTCAAGCAATCAATCAATCAGTCAAGCAATCAATAAATCAATCATTCAATCAATCAGTCAAGCAATCAATCAATCAGTCAAGCAATCAATCAATCAGTCAAGCAATCAATAAATCAATCAGTCAAGCAATCAATAAATCAATCAGTCAAGCAATCAATCAATCAGTCAAGCAATCAATAAATCAATTATTCAATCAATCAGTCAAGCAATCAATAAATCAATCAGTCAATCAATCAATCAGTCAAGCAATCAATCAATCAATTAAACCTGCATCTGTTTTTGTTCCTCAGTCCTCAATTTAATTAATTCTTTCTCATCATCAGCAACAGACTCCTTCCATTTCTTTACATTTACTGAAACACAATGCAACCTCTTAAAGTTACCTTTTTCAATTTTTAAAATCACTTTTTACATTGCTTAATGTCACATCAGCACAAAAGCTATTCGATATGACTATTTCCTATAACGAAACTTCAACACTTATTTTTAAACAATCGACAAATTTGAATTTAATAAATTTCTTGAATTGAATTCAGTTTTTCTTAATTTTAGTTTCAAGAGTAAATAAAAAGATGAACTTTTAATCAAGCAATGAAATAAATCAATCTACTACTAGTATCAAATAACATCGAGTATCTAGATACAAGTACTTGTATCAATTCTACTAGTATAAAAAACCAAAAAGTATCTAATTACGAGTACTAGTATCAATTATACTAGTATCAAATAACATACTGGAAGTATCCCTGGATCTTTCAAACTCCAACTGATTGATCAGTCTCATTTTTTGTCTCTCAAATTCCATTCTCTTCTGTGCCCGCCCCTCCTGCACCACCAGGTCTCTCTCTTCGTACTGACGTATATTAGCAACACCGATCTCGCGACAGAATCGTATGAACACTTCATCTTCAATGCTATCAATTCTGTCCTTGACTGAATGCAATTTGGTGGCGCGTTGAGAGAGCATGGCGAGTATTCGAGCAATTTCAATCTATTAAAAAGGATACCCAGACAAAAAAAGCCCCAAATACATTAATCTGACAAAACTGCGCAGTCAATTCATTTAATTACCTTAACCCTAAACTCAACCCTAACCCTAGCACTATCCAAAACTTTAATCCTAACCCTAACCGTTTTGACAGATCACGATCGAAAAGTTATATTGGATTTATTATTTAAGACATAGATTTGTCTGTCATTGATTTAGATTCCATATATTGACTCTTAATATCATATCAGCAGTAAAATGTTGTTAGTTATATGGACCAAGTGATGAATGACTGATAAACAGTGCAGGAAATAAAAGATTTTTTTTCTCTTGGAATCATGAGATAAGAATATATAAAGCATCGACTGATTTTTTTTCCTAAAGGGAAACTACATGTCATCAAACAAAGATATCAAATTAGTCTCAACTTATCTGCCGTATCAAGTCTCAAAAGTATCTGCCAATTTAAGTGTCTTACTAAAGAGTGCAGAAAGTCAGCAAAAAATAGACACAAGACCTGCTCAATCAGAATCCCGCCTTGTATCAATTCACAAAAATATAAATTTACATGATAAATACTCACATCCACAGCATCTCTCTTCACTTTATAATTCTCTATATCACGTTCCAAAGCAGTTATTGACTTAGTTTTCTATAAGACAAGATAATTAGTTACATATAAACTAATTAAATATATAAATTAATATAAAATGAATTAAATATAAATACAAATACGTTTATGATACAATATAATTTGAACGCTTGTATATCTGAGTGTAACGCTTGAAGCCCCAAAAAGTTTGATCCACTGAATTAGATAAATATGTTTATTATGCTTCTAAAATTATATAAATGTTTGTGTGTTTTTTATTGCCATCACATCAGCACAATAATGCATCTATTTTATGCTCTAGATAACAATCAACTCCTGTAAGACCAGTTAAAGTAAATATTATTACGTAATGTAAATATTATGATTGAATGTAATCTCATGTATATATTTTAAATAGTGCTATAAAACAATCTAATCCATTTAAATTTTGAGACAGTTTCCCCAAGACATTTTTTAACTTTTTACTTTTGTTAAACATATTTATTTGGAATCCTAAATCTTTTTCAAACTATTGTTTAAACTGTTTATGCTAATCTGCACTTATCCCATGTATATCCCATGTATATCGCATGTATATCCCATGTCCCATGTATATCGCATGTATATCGCATGTATATCGCATGTATATCTCATGTATATCGCATGTATATCCCATGTATATCGCATGTATATCGCATGTATAGCGCATGTATATCCCATGTATATCGCATGTATATCCCATGTATATCCCATGTATATCGCATGTATATCCCATGTATATCGCATGTATATCGCATGTATATCCGATGTATATCGCATGTATATCCCATGTATATCGCATGTATATCGCATGTATATCCCATGTATATCGCATGTATATCCCATGTATATCGCATGTATATCCCATGTATATCGCATGTATATCGCATGTATATCGCACGTATATCGCATGTATATCGCATGTATATCGCATGATAATACAATAAAATTTATATAAACACATATTTGTACCTTGTAATATTTAAAATATTTAAAATAAATTGTTGTTACTAAAGTGTACAGACTGACCATGCTACCCTGACAAAATAACTCCAAATACATTATCCCGATAAAACGGCCAACATGAATTTATTTAATAATTCTAAGCGTAACAAACCCTAAACTTAACCCTAACACTAACTTCAACCTAACCCTAACTCAAAGCATAACCAATTTGTCAGGGCCGATTTGTCAGGGCCGATTTATCAGGCCCGATTTGTCAGGGCCGATTTGTCAGGGCCAATTTGTCAGGGCCAATTTGCCAGGGCCGATTTTTCAGGGCCAATTTGCCAGGGCTGATTTGTCAGGGCCAATTTGTCAGGGCCAATTTGCCAGGGCTAATTTGTCAGGGCTGATTTGTCAGGGCCAATTTGTCAGAGCCAATTTGTCAGGGCCGATTTGTCAGGGCCAATTGGTCAGGGCTGATTTGTCAGAGCCAATTTGTCAGGGCCAATTTACCAGGGCCAATTTGTCAGGGCTAATTTGCCAGGGCCGATTTGTCAGGGCAAATTTGCCAGGGCCAATTTATCGATTTATCAGGACCAATTTGTCTGGACCAATTTGTCTGGACCAATTTATCAGGGACGTTTAGACAAATCATGGACTAACCACATTGTCTCTATCTAAAGTAGAATATTTGATTCGTGTTTCCAAGCCTTTTATTTGTGATCTGAGTGTATTCAACTCTGACTCTTTTCTTTTCTGTCTAACTTGCTCTCTCAGCTCTTCTGTTAGTTTCTCCTTGCTGACCTAAAGATACAACTACTGCGTTAATTTAAACGTCACATCAGCTCAGATATTTAATATCATCTAAATATTCGTTTATTCCATTCAGCTTCCATAGTCCATACTTACATTTCGCTGCACATTACATCGTAACATTACAGAATAACAACAAACAAAGTAATTACAATAACCAAATGTTCACCGAAATAATACTGGCAATACCTCTTTAAAGTATTGTTTAAACTGTTGCATATATTATTGTAAAATAAAGATAAGTTATTATGATTCATTTCGTTAATTATATATTCTTTTCATATACAAACCATTCATAACAATAAGAAATATTTTCATAAATATGTCAAAATAGAAACCATTGTCACACTTTTAAATGATTTAGAATTTTTTCATCCCAGCGTCTTGCCCTTGTCTTCAGATCACTTAAACCACCAGAGATCTCTCCAGACTTTGCGAAAAGTGTTCCATCCAGAGATATGGACTAATCCAAATGACAGATTTATATACCAAGTGAGGTAGAGATAGGTTATTGTTGCACATGTTAAAAATGTCCTATTTTAAACTAATTTTAATAATTTTATTTAAAATAATTTAAATAAATGAAATATTTTTAATCGAGTCGTCTAAAGAGGGACGCTTAATTTTGTCAAAGTAACTCATTGTCTTTAAAACTGCACCCTTTAGTAAGACACTTAAATTGACAGCTACAGCTGAGACATCATTTATATAATACGGTAAACCAGACGTTAAATTAAAATAACAGTCATAAGTGGAAGAAGATAAGTATATGCATCAGAAGAATATAGTATATGAGCCTATGGATTATAAGACAACAAGACTCAATTAAGTTGACCTCAGCCAACAATCCTAAAATCACGTGAGTTTACAGACTTATAAAATTTGTCTTTCTTCCACAGTAAAACCCGCACAAGACAAATCTAGTACTCATTTCACTGGAAATGAATGGCTGAGTCAACCAAGTATATTGCAACAACCGGAAAGTGAACCCAGATCACTAGTTTGAGAGGCCAGCATGTCACCACTCAGTTATTTTTGTGAAAGTACGCAATAAGAAGTTATATACACCTTGTGTCTTTGACTGAGATTGAATGCTACTTTTCTAGCGTCTTCCACTGTCTCACAAACCAATGCATTACCACAAGCGAATAACAAAGCTTTCTTGATGCAGGGAGGGTCATAGTGAATGACATCAATCAACAGCTTTACATTCTTTGGATCCTTGATATCACTAATATATAAAATAAAGCTTTTGTTTGTCAGCTTTTGCTTAAAGTAACATCAGCACAAAAAGATCATTTAATGTTCACTTCTTTAAATCAACATCAGTAACACTAGTAGAAAAAATGCTCTTAATTCATAACTACATCCCATTAGCAAGCTGTAATCTAAACTTTAAGGATAACTTCTAGTTAAAACACTTGACAGAATGAAAGATTAAATAAAGTTGAATTTCCCAATTAAAAATTGTAAAGGCCATTAATGACGTAGCTGTCAGATAAATTATCTAGTTAAAGGGTGCAGCAAGTCAAGCAAACAAACTATCGCAACATATGTGACAAAATAATCTACACAATAAGACAGAGAAAACAATACAATTTTTATTTTAAATTCAAAGAAATTAAAAGCAATATACGTACCGCAGTTTTTCATTAACTGGTTTAACCTCAATGTAGTCTAGAGGAAGAAAAGTTTCAGGCTCAAATCGTTGTTCCTTCATGTACTTAATACAATTCTTGGCAGTCTTCTCAGAGTCACACACAATGGCGTCCATGTATTTACCCAATACCTTCGTAATGGCTACCTGATATTTCTTGTGACTTGGCTCACAAAAATCAATCAAATGACCATACTGCAGGAATTATACAAGAATATAATTTATATATCACTTGACTTTGTTATATCAGCATAAAAAAATCTTATTTTCATGTTTATGTTTTTTTATCTGCTTCATTTTCAGAAATAAAACAGATTATAAATTTTTGTTTACGAGTTAACTACTAGAAAAGCGCTTGTTAGTGCCTAATCATATATCAGTGGCCTCTGTTGAATGAAATATTATTAATATTTGATATATCGGTGAGGTACAAGAGCAGCATCAGAGTCTATTTCAATTGTATATAAAGATCAGCATAAAAAGGCATCAGCATAAAAAGGCTAAGCACTGAATTGAGTATTTTTATTTATTCACAAAGCATTGGGAATACTCATTACAATGCTTGAAATAAATTATGTAAAGAAAAATGAATTATTATTACTAATTAGTGAACTAAATAAACAACAGCGAATAAGTTACACAATAAGATATGACTCACCACCCCTGAGAATAAACGCTTTAAATTCTCAATCAGCTCGGCTCTTCTAACTGCTCTTGCTGATTCATACCTGTCAATCTATAACATAAAAAATACAAAAATATAATGAGAGTCCATTCATTACTTAATGTCACATCAGCAGAAATGCTACTATTTAGTGACTCTTGCTATTTCACTTCTACAGTGGCAAGCTTCAAATACTGATTATTGCGCAAATTTTATTAATAATGATACTATTACTCTACTACAGTCTGAAATTGTAATAAATAAATAAATATATATAAATATATAAGCTACCTTAGCTTCACCCAGATCACGGATGATCTTATCTAAGTCTGCTTGTATGCGAACAATCTCAACCCTTGCAGTATCAACGTCTATAGCAAGGGCTGCTTCTTCTCTTCTTTGCTCTTCAACGGCCATCTTACTGGAACTGTGTGAAACAAAAAATCACTGAAACGATATTTAAAACAGAAGAACATTATTATTTAAACTTTGTAGACAATAAATTATTTATATTACTAATTGTCACATCAGCACGTAAAGTTATTTACTTGCGCAAATAAATGTCTAATTTTGGCCAATGATAGAGTCAGTGTCACAACAATGACACTGTCTCTATCATTATCATTATCTATCATCTTAAGAATTTAAAATTTAAAAATACAAAATCAATAAAATTAAAATGTATTTTGTAAAATATGTTACGCTTAATGTAAAAAAATAATGCATTTCTAAATAGATACAAATAAAATATATCATTATTTATCAGTACTCATCTAATTACCGAATGTATTCGTCCAGGTTTTCAGTTCGTACTTTATTTTCTTGAATTTCTCGTTCTTTCTGCTTAATGTGAGCTTCTAGTTCATTCTTCTTGCGCTGTTCGTTATCAAACTTGTCCTGATCCATCTTCTGCTCTCTGTTCAGTATATCCATCTCTTGTTGAAGAACTGCGGCCCTAGTGCCTGCCTCCTCCTTTAGTCCATGGTACTCATTCACCTGGCAGAAGAAAAGAAATCTAAGATGCAAGAAAGAATGAAAAAAGAAAGCTAAACAAAGAAACATAATAATAATAAAGAGTAAACATTTAGTTAGTAAAAAATAAAAAAACAATAATTTTACAACAAAAATAATAAGACAAATTGGTTTATTAATATTAATATAATAACAGAAAAACAATAATAGATTGTTTATATATATCGCATTTAATGATATACGATTAGACGCTTGGTGTCACATAAACACAAGAAAGGTTATTTAGTAACAAGAAGATTTTTGTTAAGTGACAACAATATTCAATCATAAGATAAAGTCAAAGGAAATTTCAATGAATTGGGAAGCATAAACCGTGTAATGTCCATCAATTCATAGATTTATCCATCTATCCACTCATACATCCATTCATTAAAGTATCCATTCTATAAATTCATCCATCCATAAATTCATCTATTTATTAAACAATCCATTCATTAACATCTAATTTCGATTATAGGGCAATTCGTCAAAACGGACCGTTCGTCAAGGGCTATTCCTATAACGGAAAATTCTTATAACCCCTAACCCTAGCCTTAACCCAAACCTTAACCAAAAACCTAACCATAAACCTAACCCTAACAAAAATCTTTTGACAAAGAGTTCGTTGATGAATATTCTTTTAACAAAACGTCCGCATACCCTAATTTCATATTTAACAAAAGTCTTCATCGAGTCAGAGTACGTCATATAAGCACAAAATGTTAATATTGTTCCATTCTATAATAAACTAATAAATATGAAGTTGAGAATTTAAACCGAGTAAGATAAAGTTGACAAAAAACCTGATTGTCGTCTAGTTGCACTTTACTTCCTTGTGACTGAGATTCTTCAGCCAACAATTCTTCATAGTCCACACGCTTCTGCTCTACAGTGGCCAACTCTGTCTCCAATTCATTTATCTATCGAGTAACATAAAGTCCAGACATGTCATATAATTGTCAGTTAGTTAGGTTGGTAACTAGCTATCGGTTAATTAATTAAAGCAATAAATTAGAAATAATTAAGTAAATAGTTATTTAACTAAAGTTTTATAAAGTAGTTAGTTCATTAAATAACTAGTTAGGGGGTTAGTAGCATAGTTAATTATGATGGTATGTAGTAAGTTATTAAGTTAGGTAACTAGATGGTAAGTTTTCTCTTACTTATATAGTTAGGCAACAAGTTATTAGTTAAGTAGTCATTTATATTGGTACTAAACTAGATAGTTAGGTAGCTAGTTAATTAATTAGATAAAAAAAGAGCAGAAATCAATTGATGACATTTGACAGTTAACAGATTCAATCACATCATTTTCTTTTATGATTGTAGAGGCTCTACAAATTATCCTCAAAATTAATTTTTATAATAAAACTTAAAAAAGTAACGTATTGGTTACTAAATAAAAACACAATAATATTTCAAATATCTGAGTCTATTCATCCATCACAATGGCTACATGGTATTCATCCATCACAATGGCTACATGGCATTCATCCATCACAATGGCTACATGGTATTCATCCATCACAATGGCTACATGGTATTCACAAGCTAGCATTGGTTACATTACAAACTGTAAATGACTAGTTTTGAATTAACTAGTATTGAACATATTATACAGGAGACAGAATCAATCACAAAATAGAATATTTAATGAAATTATGATTATACTCTATTACTTCCAAGTAATAAGTGGTTAAATATTACACAACAAACAGTAGTTGTAAAATATCCGTATAAAAATATTTAATAAATGAAAGAATAGAAGTCTTACTTCTTGATGGTGACTTTCATTAGCCTTTCTTGCAGCCATCAATGATTTCCTAAATAAATCAACAAATTAAACAACTTTTCTTATTGACTGTGTCACATCAGCCAAAATGGTTATTACTGACATATTATACACCGAGTATACAGAAAGTGATGAGTGAATATTTTATGAGTGGATTCTTAAAAAGACAGTTGAGTAAAAAAAATATCATAAGGAATGATGGGGCAAGCGTGTATACAGTTTCAATCGTTTTATTCTAACAGAAATCAGACAAACTGAATCACAACTCAGCAAGGCAAACTAAAACTTCTAAGCCTAAAAGTATACAACATATCTGACTAGAGTGCTGGCCTCAAAACTAAAAGATCCAAGATTTGACTCCCACTAATATTTCTCTAATTCACATCACTTTTAGCAAAATGCCAAATTACACCGATTCAATAATCTCAAAATCAACGCGTGTACATGTATATATAAGAAAAAAAATTAAGTTAAGCGAAACAAATACAATGGACAACCCAAAAAATAATAATTTACCACTCCCACACCATCTAAGGGATAAATAATACTACAGTATTAGAACGACGCACTTTGCTGATTCTAATTTCTTAATGAGATGCGATGTTTTTTCTTTGGCTTTGATACACAGCGGTCTTTTCTTATTTAATTCCGTTTCCTAAACAGAAAAAATAAACACTTTAAAACTGCAAGGTCATTCCATGTCAATTCACGTAGTCATGTTACTCGCCCAACTCAGATTCTGATGAAACTTGGTAGGAATGATTATATAGAAATATAACAAAGCCACGGAAAATAAATTCAGTCGATTACTAGTTGAAATTTTTAAATGCCAACTATTTGGAAGAGGATTTTTGCCAAAAGCCGAATGCTGCCGAATAGAGATTGAAAACCTGATATTTTAAAGAAGCTAATGCTCAAGGCAATTTCCAGTTCTTACCTATAGATAGCGTAAAAGTCAATGAATTATGTAATCATATAGAAAAAGCAAAAAATTAATTCCAAGCAAAAATACAGCAAAAAGGATAGAAATTACATTGGTAGTCATTGGCTGTTTTATGCTGGTTTCAATATAATAAATAATCATAATACAAAAATACTGATAAAACCGACCGATTGCTTGATCTGTTGTTCCAGCTTAGTTATCTCTCGTACAAACTGTCCGTGTTCCTTCTTCTTGAGTCTCAGCTCTTCCTCTATCTTCCGCTGTTTTCTTGTTTCCTTGTCCAACATGGCCGCCTTGCTTGTCAGTTCTCTGCTCAGTTCTTCTATTTCTCTCTCGTTGTGGAACAACTTGAACAACTGTAACTCTATCTCTTGATCAGCCTTTGTAGAAAAAGATAGAAGTCAGTCAGACAAAATTAAGATAGACACTAAGGTAAATAGATATTTCATTCAGAAACTTAGACAATCCATTCAGTTAAGCGAGAATTAATTGAATCAGAAATTATTAATGCATTCAGAAATAGACAACTAGCATTATCATCATTCTATTTAATGTCATTTAAAAAAAATATACCTTCAGTACAATTATTCAATACTTTCAGCATAACTTAAAATATAAACAAAATTTAATAATTGAATAATAATCGAGAATTATAAATAAATAAAACTCTACAGATCAAGCAAGCTTAGGTACAGTTTCAATAATCTGATAATATTTCATATAAAGCTTTCAATGAATTAATAAACTAAATCTATTTTTTTTTAAATTTCAACTTGTCAAAAAACTGAATAACTGAAGCGAGTATTGCATCAGAGAATATACACAGAGCTTTGTTACACCTTCATTAACAATCTATAGGGTCCGCTGTGATTGGCTACTTGACCTGTACACTTTGAAATAATAAAAATTTTACGCGTACCTACATTGAGATCAATTAAACTACAACGTGACTAGTCAATCAAATATTAATTTCATAGGGTTAGGATTGGGGATATAATTCGGGTTAAATTATGATTGCAGTTAGTGTTAGTGATAAGTTTAGAGTCAAGTTTAAGGTTGGTTATGGTTATTCCTATTAACTGAATTGATGATGCTGTTTTGTCGGATTAATGTATTATGTGTGTTTTTGTCGAGTTAATATATTCAAAGCTGTTTTATTATAGTGGTACCAAATTACAGACTTTGTTAAATATTATCTGAAAAAACTAATTTATACGAACCAATTCTTTCATAAGACTCTGATATTGTTCAGCTTCATCTTTTTCCAACTTTGCCTCTTTACGTTCTGCCACTATATTCTTTTTCTTGTGATAATTAAACTGAGTTTCTTCTTCAGCCCTCAACATCTCAGCTTTACAGCGATCATACGCAGCCTTCAGTTCTATAGATCTAACATACAATCAAAGTAAATATTAGCAGTTGCTGTGTCACATCAGCACAAAATGGATAAAGATGCATTGCGCACTTGGTGTGTAAACAGAGTGATGAGTGAGTATCAGACTCATAACTGGCAGGTTTCAGGTCTGAGTTCTGATGGTGCTTATCTGTTCGAAAATTAGCTGCACCCTAGCAAGTTGATCCAATATATCAAAGCCTCTGAACTCTGAACTTTTGTTTTAAATCACGTACTAGTTAGCCAAGTAATTATTACTACTGATTATTATCATTATTATGATTATAAAAAATAATAATATGTTACCAATATTCAAGGAATGATTTATTACTATTAATAATTATAATGCATATTTATGCATTTAGCTCTAACAATACAAATTCAACTTAACAAAGCAATAAGCGTACTTATGCACCATTTTACATTATAGAATCTGTGATTGATTAATAAATAAACACTTTTTATAATTAACTAATTGACTACTCATAATTAACTTATAATTAATGAACTGACCGACTCATTTCTTCAAACAGGACAGTCCTTTCCATTGCATTCTTCACAGCAATAGACTCAACCCGGCCTTGAAACACCAGAAAGTTCTTTGATTTCATCAGTATACCGATTTTCTGTAGCGCTGCATCGTATTCATCAACTTTAACTGACTGTAACAAAGAAGTTAAGTTTAACTAAATGCTAAACTAGTTGACTTTATTTAACTAAAAGTGTTCAACTTTAGACAGTTAAGTAGAAGTTGCAAGCATAATACTGTGAATCAGATGGGACTCAAACCTGGGATCATTTGATTCCAAGTCCAATAATCTAACCACTTTACCACTAGATTCTAGTAGTCATCTTATTCAGCATAGAATTAACCATCGTTACATTATTTCTAAAACTTTATGAATGTATTATCAGCATTTCAAAAATTCTGTTCAAAAATGATTCTGTTTGCACCTTACTGTCATATCAGCCTGAAAATGCTATTAGTGATATACTGTAAACTACGTGTTAAGAAATTAAGTTATGAGTGAACGCTTGTCTCTTAACTCAGAACATCATATAATTTTCTTTGTGAAGTGCAAGCATCACGCAACTATTCTTACGAGAAACATATTTCAATAACGATCATCAAAGAAATTTCGCAAATGAAAACAAAAGTGACACATTAAAACATTATATTTATTTTATTCTAATATTCTATAAATTCTTATGGTTAAGATTCAGGTGATAATTTGGGTTAGGGATAAAATTAAGATTAGAGTTAGTGCTAGAGGTAAGATTAAGTTTAATGTTGGTTACACTTATTAAATAAATTGATGGGCTGTTCTATCAAGTTAATATATTCGGGATCATTTTACTGGGGTACTGTGTCTCTGATATATTTCAAATAAGTCAATAAGAATAAATAAAGAGCAACCTTTTCATCAATCCTATAATCAGAAGTAGATCCGTGAATGACTCGACTGAAATGTTTCTCAGTACCATCAATGTCCTTATAGACAGCAGTGACAGATGCATGAGTAGAGACAGGCTGTCCTATATGAGCTCCGTGAACCAAATCCTGATGGAAAAATACAGAACAAAATAAACTTTAATGTCACATCAGCTCAAAAAGAATACATTATGAAATTAAACTAGAAATAGAAGATGAATAAACATGAGTGGAATTTTGAACTATATGCATAAACCCATCAGACAATTATTATAAAAATTATAAAATCATCACAATTTTATAATTTTATTTACTTTTAAGCAATGATTTTAACTGGTCAATATTCAATTATCAAAATATGAAGTCAATAATGATGTGCATTAAATAAAACATTTCTCATCTGCTGATGTAACACACCTTATAACTGCAATTTAAAAATACAATAACTTCAACATTACCTGTTCACAGCTTAACGCTACATAGCACAAAGACTCTTTATTTGACAAATTGTGCAAAAACCAAGTGATTAGTGAACGCTTGAAAGACACAGAAAAGTGAAAAAGTTCCTTTAGAAATGAAGAGACAAGCCAGTACAAAGCTTAATTTTATTTATTTACTTCCAATAATAAATTTAACAATTGTACTGACACTTAGTTTCTTGACCCGAAGATTTGATGTTTTCTCTCCAAGTACAAAACTAATAGCATCCATCAAGTTGGATTTACCTGAAACAAACATAACGGATCTTTCTTTCCTTTATTTTAAATGTCACATCAGCACAAATGAGTCAATTTCAGACTATTAAGGAATATTTCAATAAATGTATCAATAAGATCGTGTGATATCATATTGGCTAGGTATTGCATCGCAGACAGCATTGTGCTGTGTTTGTAACCAATGCGAGTACAATAAGTTCTTGTGTTGATAGCCACTCTAGCATAATGTCCTTATTTTGTTTAAACGTGTTTTTCTAGTTTATATAATTAAATTATATCATAACAATATTTAAACAAGAGTTTCAAATAATCACTTGACTGGACTTCTAAACTTGTTTAGATTTCATTCATTATTTATTTTCAGAGAATTCATTTATTCTAAATATAATCCACAAGTTACGTTACCACAGATATAAATTTCATGCATCTCTAGATGACCCAAAACATAACAAGTAATTTTAACCATGAATACCGATGTATTAACCATTTGTTTCTTTAAATAATATAAGAAAGCGATTAAACTTTTACGTTAAAAACTGATTGAAATGCAACAACAGACCTGTTCCATTGGGACCAATAATTGCACTGAAGTTTTTAAAGGGACCTATTTTTTGCTTCCCGCGATAAGACTTGAAATTGTCCACTTCAATGTATTTCAGTTTTCCAGG
>JAQIXG010002650.1:0-17056 GCA_034700105.1 Oconnorella tubifera | reverse complement strand
AAGTTTAATTAATATATCATATTATAAAACTATGATAGAAAATCATATATCCAAAATATATAGGAATAGAATTATACTATACGATAAAATTATTATATTAAATTATAAAAAATATTTATAATTTAATATAATAATTTTATATTAAATTATATTTAATATAAAATTAAAAAGATTTTAACGGAGTATATAAATAATTTCAATATCTCGTCGTTTTGAAAAATTTGTCTCCAGATATTACTATCTATGAATCGATGAATATTTTTATTCCGAGATGATAGTAATGCTTGATATTTAAAAACAACATTATATCTAAAGAAAATACATGAATACGAATTACTACTATTAATAAATGACACAAATACATTTGGATACAGTTGGATACATTGGGTATTATAAGTTATTTGTATAAATACAACATCGAAAAAAGAAATTACTGGTAATTAAAATAAATAGTTGACTTAACCTATTAAATATTCTAAAAGTTTAACTAAAATGAAAGAAATTTAGAAAAAGAAGTTATATTAATTTCTTTACGAGTTCCAATTGAATGAATGAATTAAAAAAGAAAATAAAAAACAACGCATGTACACTTTCTGCAGGCCAAATTATAATGACATCAGATGTAGCAAATAATACAATTAATCAACACCTTCATTACCATTACCGCTATTATTTACACGCTAATATAAATATATATATATACTGTTAGTTTTGATCAAAACACTGTATCACAATACATCATAGATATAACATTTTTAATAATCTAACACACCACTATTATTAAGTCAACCTAATATATATATTGATGGAAAAAGAAAAAATAGAATAAAAGAAAGAATGTAGATAATACGTCATGGATTGACTTCACTTATTTCAGCGGAAAATTGTTTCATTTCAATCAGGAAACGTCTTATTTACTTTTTAAACTTAATTATAGATCAAGTAAAACATCAAATTGAACATTTTACCCTACTCTTTATTCTGTTTTTTAGGGTAAAGTTAGTATATTTGATCAAATGTTCAAACAAGATGAGACTAAACCTCCCCCTCTTCCACCCTGTTATTGATATATATGATTTGCAGTACACCGAAAATCAGTCTCATATAAAGTAACCAATCAAATCGACTCTGCTGATTCACTTAAAACCCTAATCAACTCTAAATAAATATATAACCTCAAATCAAACCATAATCAAGCATATATATAACCTAAAATATAATCTTAACCCTAGCTCTAACCCTGTATTTAACCTAAATACTAATCACAACCCTAACTCTAACCCTATATTTAACCTAAAATCTAATCCTAACCCTAATTTCAACCCTATAATTAACTTAAAATCTAATCACAACACTAACTCTAACCCTAACCTTAAGAATTAACAATTAATTTCACATATCACACTGAGCGCCTTTATATTAAAGTCCTTTACATAAATCACATAAATTAAAGAATTAGACTAAAGCTTGAACACTGCTACGCCACAAAAACTACGAATATGATGAAGAAGATGATGAGAACGCCAAAGATCTTAATCATTAGCCATCGATTAGACGTGACTGACTGAAAATATTTAACAAGTTCACCGTGCGCTGCTTCTATGTTTAAATGAGTATCTTCCACATTCGCATCAATCCTGCAAAGAATACAAATAAAAAAACTAGTAAATATATAATAAAAAATAAAGCATTATGAATTAATGAATCACCATAATGAATTAACAAAATAAGAATAACATTGGCACATAATTTTCATCATACACTATACACAAGGTGAAATAAAATAACGATCATTAGAGAAAATATGACAACTAAGAAAGAAATAAATGTATTTTCTCAAATTACTGTTAATTTGTAGAAATTTGAGATCTAAACTAGCAAAAAACGCTGCTATATCGCAATGGGTTACAAAATACTCTACGAAAAAACTTCAAATTAATATTTTAACCATTCCAAGTCATTTCACAAGTAAACTATAAAATTCCAAAGCACATATTAACTGACCGCACGATTGTTTCCTCCTGTTCCTTCACCATATGAGCAAGTTGTTGGAATATGGAACCAAGTTCTACGATAGTTTGTTCTATATTAACCACAGCCTCTGTTCTGCTCTGTATATAACTCTCCTGAAATAGAACATATGCATTAAAGAAATATTTATAAAAATATAAAATGTAAAGAAATTACTAAAGTTTGAAATATATAAATTACAAAAGTGGACATCACAATGAAAACGCGTAAATATATACAGTGACTTAAAACTTGTCAAAATAAAAAAACTGCATGTAAAGTTTAGTAATATAAGTATCAACAGATTCTCTTGACTATATCTGTTTATTAATAATTTAAGCTGTATCAGAAAAGAAAGTTAACTTTTTATACGATACTTTTTATACGATATAAAAAGTATCGTATAAAAAGTATCATATAAAAAGCATCAAAATAAAACTATCGTATAAAGAGTATCATAAACAATACCATCATAAGTATCAAAAGCTTAGCTCTAAACCTGTTCATCCAGTAGTTGTAGTTGTTGTTGATATCTATGTCTATCTGCCCCGTCTCCATTGACCAATGATAAGTCATGACCTCCATTATAACTCTTAGCATCGTCCAATAGCAATATAGAACCCACTGAAATATACCAATCAGTAATTAGCATTGCGTGATAATTACATAGCATTAGATTGCATTGCTGTTTGTATCAATAAAAGTATTGATTTAGAAAAGCGATATTATAAACAGTTTATTGAATAAAAAGAAGATTCTTCCATTGTGAGTAGACTTTTAGTTTCCCAGCATAAATGTCACACGTCATAATCAAATTTCTCATATTGTTTATGCTAAGAACTTGGCTAGTAAAATTAGGTAAAAAAAACCAGCAAATCAAATAGAAACATTCTTTCTTTTTGGTCAAAACTTTTCTGTCAGTTTGAAGCATAACATAATACAACAAATGCCAACTGAACTCAAATCCAGAAACTAATAATCCAAGTACATAACTATAACCATTACACCGCAAGATTATGACTATAGAATGTGTGCAGTAAGCTAAAATTAGACTAGAATTAGATTATCCCATAATCTCAATAATAATACTAATATATATATATATGAAGTCTATGCAATCCTTACTATTGCCAGAGACTGCAGATGCAGGTAGTGTGGCTACTAAGGCAGATGACTGAGAAAACTGCTCTCTTCTATTCTTCTGTTCTTTCATATTCTGTCGCATTAAAAATATATTGAATCTTTAATAAAGATTTAGAAATAAACATTTAATTAATAGCAGATAAATGCAATGTTAAATATCATTGCATTCAATTGATATTCAATTATCAAATGTTTCTATCAGTTTCAATCATATCCAATCATTTGATTCAATATAATATTATTAAAAATTTATATTTATTTATATCTTAAATTGCAATTTAAAAAAAGGTGTGTAAAATTTTAAATTTAATATAATAACATTTCATGAAAGTAGGTAAATATAAATTTCTTAATTTATTTAAATTACTAAACGTCAGAACAAAATACGCTAATTAGTAACTTACTACGATTCAATTTCATAACTTAAATAAATAATTATTATATATTATAAATATTTAATGACAAGATAAATTCACGGATGTGAATTTTCACGATTTAATCATTTAGAGATGATGTCAAAGAAATATCATTACCTCAGTTCTGAGTTCTAGAACTGTTTTGAACTTATTTGAAATAGTAGCCAAGTTTGACTGTAGAAAAAGGAACAAACTTAAAGTCAGTTAAAAATGCATATATTGTTTAAAAATTGATATGAATTAAATGAAAATACTATTGGTATTATTTGTAATAAAAATTATATAGGCTGTATCTTATCATTGTCAATTACAATCTTAATAAAAATTCCTATTCATTCCAAACTCTAAATATCCATGGGAGCTAGATTCCAGTCTCAACTTCTAATTTTTTTAACTTGATGCTACATTTATTTCAAAAACAATGTTCAGAAAATGAAATAATGCTTTAAAACAATGGATTTTACTGAAATGCGAAGATAATATTGTATTGTCAACTTACTAAAAGTTATTAAACTAACTAGCAAACATGCATTTGAAATCATTATTTTACATTATGACATGAATTAAGATCATTGTACGTTTTAAGCCAAGTAAGAGATTAGTTATAAAGTTACCTGTAACGAAACTACGACAGAATTAGAATGCGTATCTTTCGTCAAACCATTTCTACCTCTTTGTGACTTGCTTAACTTCAACATCAAAACAACAACATCAATATTCACAAAGTAAAATTGCTTTTATTTTTTTGTTAATAAAACACATTAAGAAAAAAACAATATTCTTGGCGTTTTATTCACCCAGCTGACTGCAAATTTAAATACATGCACAATAGTAGATATACAGTGTCTATATCTTTCAATTCGCAATCAACACAGCAATAAAGTAATATATATATAAAATATCTAACTATAAAAAACTGAACTAACTGAACAAAAACACAATAATTAAATACTTATAAAATAAAATATCATATAATGGATTCATAAATTTAAAACCTCTTTCTACAACAGCTCTCAGCCTTTATATACACTCGAGTTCTAAACAATATACAGCTATGTTATCTAATCACACAAACTAATTAAGATACTCAATAATAAACTGACTTCTTGTAACTGAGCAATCTGAGAATTAAGTGAATTGATGTCTTGCTTAATGATCAAAGTCAACTGTTGAATCTCCTCCGGTTTATCATTGAACAGCGATTTCTTTCTTGCAACTAGAAATATTATACAAGTATAACAATCCGCAACATCGTGAATTAACTTAACATCTTTATTTTGTTCTAACTAATAATTTCTTCAAACTGTTTTTTATTCTGTTTTATCCTATGTTTATCTTATATTATTAATTATATATTTTATAATATATCTTGTAGCTTCTATATTTTTTGAAATAAAAATGAACTGAGTATTTATCTCAGTATTTAATAAAGTATTTGCTATTAAAACTAAAATCAAATTTACGCTTAAACAATTATTTGGTTGCAATGTATAAATTCAGAATTTTCATTGAAACATTAAGTTCTATTACCAATCCGGTTGCATTTACAAACATAATCAATCTGCAGCAATAATTATCTTTTTAGCGATTACATGATGAGAAAGAAATTCAACAACATGAACACAATCGGTTTATTTCATTCATTTTCCACTGGCTTTTATTAAATATTATTTCACAGTAACTAGGCATAGTTAGTATATAATCTAAAATATAGACTAGAATCAATGAAAATTCTAATTAAATTAATTGCGACAAACTTATGAAAACAAATACAAGTTTAGATATGCATTGTCCATATCTAAAGATAAGATTCTGTGTAATGTCGTCAACAATGAAGCCTCATTGTTATCAACTAACCAAATCACAAAGAATCAATTAACAAGAAACGAAAAAAAAAGCTATTTGTTTCATTTTAAAACAGTTTTGCATAAATATTATTGATTTTCAAAACTGAAATACAAAACAAAACTCACGCATAGTTAGTTTCTCCAGTTTAACAAATGTGTTCCCTAAGTCTCGACCGATATTCCTAAATATTAATTTGTTTTTAAATTAAAACAACAAAGTAAGGTCGTAAAAATTGTTCGTTTCATGAAAACAATCGTGAAAATTATTTATAACAATTACAGTACTATTTGAATGAATTTCAAACTTACAGGGAACTGTAAATATATTTAAAATAAATGAATACCCTTAATTTTGGCCGCAAAAAGTTTAATACCTCGCAATAGCCATAAACTTGCTGCGACTGTCAATGCCATTCTCGTGTCGTTTAGTAGGAATAACTTCATTACCCTGAGATATAAACGTTAAAACATCACTCGTAATAAATAATTTAAAAGATTTTGAACTTAAAGATGATGTTAAGATCATGTTAATAAAGAATAAAAATAGAGTTATAATTAATTGAAATGATAAAATATAGAAGCAACTTAAAAATAAAATAAAGAAAATCTCATTTGCATCAAGTATAAGATAAATTGTTTTTTATTAAATTCATTATTTATTTTTAGTTTAATGTTATTTATAACTGCCATTTGTTTGATGAATGAAGAATATATAGAAAACTATCTGACTAAACTAAACAATTAATGCAAATAAAGAACAAAAATACAAAACCCAACCAACCTGACGTGATTGCATAGACCTAATGGCTGAAGTGAATTCTACTGTTCTATCTCTACAAGTCATCTTTGCTTCACCACGTTTTAAATATAATTTAGAATAATATCCGGATAAATTTGTTATATTATCATAGATTCAATGTAGTTATGTTGAGTTTTGTAATGTAATCTCTGTTATGGCAATATTTCACTTGTTTCTGTGTTGTGTCTTTTTGGTTATAACTTTATAAATGAAAGATAAATATCTATTATTAAGGAATAAAGTAATATCAAATATCATCACAAGAATTAAAAACTAAATTAAAGCAAATAATTATATTGAAATTTCATAAAGCGAAATAAAGATTAGAGAATTTAAGCTTAAAATGTAAAACTGAAAGTATCAAAATATAAATGAAAAACTGGCAATCAGCTTCAGCTTATTTGATCATATATTCCTGAAATTTTCAAACTTGGGGTTCGGTTAAATAACTACTCCTCCTCTGCGTTTCTTCACGAGATTAAATTCTCTTAAATCATAAATGCTGTAACTTAACTCACGTAATGAAAATAAGAGTTGCCCATTTGTTCTCCGTGTTATCGAACAAAACCTAATTTTTAAAACTTTATATTTGAATGAAATAATTTATAAAGTTTAAAATAATTACCTAATTAACTTAATTAGAGCTTCTAAACAAGAATCTTTCTCCTATCTTCTTTTTAAACTTCTTATTGTATTTTATTATCATTAATTATTAAATTACTTATTATATTACGAAGTAAATAAAATAAATAGAAATAAATAGAGCAGAATAGGGCGTTGATTGGCCTATTATATACAGATACCGGTCTAACTTGTTATTATCACATAAAATCATAAATAGATAACACCATTATATTATTATCTTAAATATTTAAAGATTGAAATAGAAGATGTAAATCATTAATTACCTAACTGAATGAAAAAAGGATTAAAAACAAACAAATTTATTTGTTTTTCTTTATTTTCTTATTGACACGAAGCACTTCCGGTCCAATTAGGCAACAAAATGCAGTTTTTGGTGTTATAAATGATTACTGTAAAAAAATTATATGGTCAATTTTATATTTTGTTTCCAGTAAGGGTCAAAACTGTAAGAATTTCAAATTATTTCAATTTTCAGTAATGTTGAGATGGTCGAGTCAAAATTTGATCAACTTATTGATAGATTGGTTAGATATTGCGAGGAATTAAATATAGCGGACCTAAGATTATTAATACCAGGTCTTTGGTAACTACCAATATTTGTAGTTACTAAAATACCTGGTATTACCTATTATCAATTTATTATGTATTTCTAGATTTATTATCTTGTATTTATATTACCAGTGAATGATTAGAGATGATAAATTTTACTGCTGGTGACTAATGATCCAATGTTAATGGATCATGATTAGAAATTCAATTATTTCATATTAGATTGAGATTCAAACTAACTTTGTATGTACCTTACCTTGATCGATGTTTTATGATTAACCTAAACAGTTTATGAAATAGAGGAGTAATTATTAATAAAACTATATGATTGACCAACCATGGGCCTATATATTATGAAACGAACATAATATATTATTAAGAGTCTCTATTAACTGAATGCTGAACTTTTTCTATGATAACAAATTAAACACTAACGAATTTGCAATATATTTGCATTCTTGTATATCAAAACAACTTAAATCACAAATTGACGTGATACTATATTCTAATTAAATGTTTATTTGTTACGGTACCAACAGTCCAGTTCTATCTCCTGCCAATACATTTACTATTAACGCATTTTAGATAACCCAACGTTCCCCTCGTAAAACCTCCGCAGTTGAACTTCATACAAACTTCAGAAGCGTCTAGAAAACCACCTCGTTTCTTCCCATCACCTGATAAATCAATTTCATTCTCTTCTTTATTCTGCACCGTTAAATTAACGGCTGCTTTATTGATTTGATTCTCAAACCATTTAACTCCCGTTAGCATATCTTGAATATTAACATCGCTGCGTTCTAGATTTTTATGTTTTATCAATTTGCCGAGAATCTGGGTTTCCCTACGCCGTCTATTTCCGAGAATTCTTCTAATCCCACTCGTGCTTTCAAATTCAGTATTCTCATCCAGTGAATCTTCGTGTTGTTCAGTAGAATCCAAGTCATTATCAAGGTTCAAATGTTGTGGTAAATGATGTTTGAATCCCAAACGAAATCCATTTAGACAGCTAGAATAGATACATTCCAGGTATTCGCTTCTTTTGACATTAGATTTGGAACACATGGCTTCGATGCACGATTGTAGCGGGTCAATCTGACGTTGTAGTGATGTAGCGTCTGATGCCGCTATTTTCTGTATGACGTCATCGCATCTTATAAGACAATCGATGAAGTCAGGTGATTGACAGTTTCTAGGGTCGCATACCGATGATGGTAATCTGTAATATAAGAAAATTACACAGTATAAAGATTGATAACTGTAGATATTATGGAGGCCTCTATGCTGTTTAAAATATCGTTATATGAGTAGCCATTATATTGGACAACATGTAAAAAGAATCTAAGTAGACTAAATAGCATTGCTATGTCTGTTGTTACTAATAGACATATCAAGTACAGTGCTCTAATCCCAAATGACTTGAGAAATTCTACATGACATTGTGTCATTGAACGAAAATAGAAAATGGAGAACAAACAGTTTTTTAATAGCAGACATTTTTACGAATTTAATTTAATGCCAAATTAATAAGTTGACATATAAATTGTAGGTCTATGCCAAGGCGAATCCAAATTTTTTATAAAAAAATACTGGAGAGGGCTAGGGATAGCAAATTTTCCATAGAAGACAAGGGGCTAGATTCTTCATGCTCAAAAAAGATTGACATAAGAAATGAAATTCAAAAAGTTCATGTCCCAGTTTTCCCTTTAACCTAAATCCTCTAATTACTGTATCCTTCAACGGCATATTTTAGAAACATATAAAAATAAGGAAAATATAACAGCAGACTACCTTTGATTGTCATTATTCATCAATTCGCTTGTCGGTACGTGACCCAATGCGTCTACAAAATGCGATACAATACACAGCATTACTTTGTCCATGTGATATTAGGTAATATTTAGCTTCCTTCACAAAAATATTCATTATTATCATTACTATCAAAGTGTCTAGGATACATTTTCTGGATTGTTTACAATTTTTGTAATCGTCAGTTTGCATGGCAATGTATACAAGCCTATGCAACCAAGTGAACAGGGAAATATATGAGTATCAATTAATGTTAATAATTTAAACGATGTATTAAGCTACTCTATTCTGCCAAAAAAATTAGACAAAAACAGCAGGAGTTAAGAGATGAACACACGCATGTATACTATATTATGCTTTTTTTTCTAGGAGCCAACCTCTGATGATAGAGTATATAGATATTGTAAGTATATTATAATAGCAAAAACTAAGTTGACTACTTGTCTCAATGATCTAAACTTTCTACGCAATGTTATTCGTATTGTTGACACTGCATGCAGATTGTTGTTCAAAATGGATGTAAATGGATAAATTATAAAAATCACTTTTAACACATTTAAATAATAAAACAGATTTAATGTTCTCAATTATAGGCCTACTAGAGAAAATGCGCCAAAACGTGAAAAATGCAAATATCTGCTCTTTCTGCTCATTCGCATATTATAATTGATAAACTATGCGAATGAATGAATGAACTTTCGTGAACAGAAAATTAACGTGCTATCCCTATAAAATTGCAATTGAATTGTATGTTCAAAAAACAATATTATACGGTTGAAAGGAAATTGCTGTTTCTTACATTTCTTCAGCTTATTAAATTAATAAATTAACAGCTTATTAATAATCTTGGAATAAAAAATCGTTGAAAAGTCTTGAAAAAGCTTACGCATCAATTTTTGAAAAAATATTTCATACGTTTGATAAGAAAATTGTTGAGCAATGTCAGTATTTTGTGGGTTATTATCTTCCATTGTATTTACTAATTGATAAACGAAAATTAACTTTTTTGTCTAATTTTAAGTTTATATGTAGCAAACGATCGTTAAATTGTCTAAATGTAAGTGCTACAGAGGAACTGCATCATATTCATAATAATTATAATATTCATTTAAATAATAAAATAGTGTTTTAAACTATAATAGAATTATACTGTGATTTAAAATATTGAATGTATCTTTATTTATTTTCTAATTCTGTGTGAACTATTTATTTATTTTCTTTTTCTAACTTGTTACTTAACCTGTCTGTTTGATTTGCTACACCGTGCGTGTGAATTAAAAGTTACGTATATTAAAGATATTCAATTATTATCGTACTTTTATTAAATTCTTGTTATCAACTTATTAAATTATTAGTTTAAGCTTAATTAACTATAGAAATTTTTCTTTAACCAATTAAGCCAAACTCGACGATCGAAAGTTTGAAAATTAGCTGAATATTGCTTCAAAATATCTCGAAATATCTTTCTAAATGATTCTTTCAAACGATACTAATTAAAAAGATTTTTTTAAATTCCAGTTTTGCTAGAATTAAAATGAATTGTAATGAATGAATTTATCTATAATACTAGTTCTTGCATTATATGTCTGTTTTTTATCTATATATTATATCTGCAGATCCACATAGTGACGATGGGGGGGGGGGGGGAGGTGGGAAAACTTGTTTAATATTATATTGAGAGTTTAATTAAAATATTTGCGTTTATAAAATCTATGTTTAATTAATCTAATATAGCAGTAGTTTTTATTACATTGACTCTCCCAGTTTTAGGTTTATACTTTGTTTAAACAAAGTTATTATTGAAAAAGTTTATAGGCTATTTATAACGCAACAATATTACAGAATGTTTTCTTAGTATACCAAATCCGTTTTCATGCTTCTGAAAATCAATGATAAATGCGTTTTAATATTAAGCTTTTTTCATATCTACGCTCATTACTGCAAATCACACAGTTCGTAAGCACTCTAACATGACTTTACTTTTCTTTTTGCAAGTTTTTAGAAAGCGACAAATCTGTCAATTAATATAAGACAGATCAGGAAATGATAATTATTACAGATCGCCTCTGTTTAAACAAATAGAGTGACTGCTATTATTGAAACATTTTCTTAATCGGTTTGATTTTTCCTGTTTATCGTTTTACTTTTTAACTTTCTTTCTTCTTAATCTCATTTTTTTCTTTTTTTCTATTCCATCACTCACTCACTCGCTAAGTTTATTCTCATTATCCTAGTATGAATTAAAATGAGATCAAAATTTGAGCCAAAAGTTCCAAATTTTGACAGTAGGCCCTATACTTAACATTAAAAACAAAAATATATAATAAAAACTTTAAATGAGGGTAAAGTTAGGAACGGGGGGGGGGTAGGGGGAGGGATGAGATAATTGCCTCAGATGTTGGGCGATAGGAAGAAAGGCTAGATGCCCCCCATTTTCCATTTTATCATAATTTTTTCGTTTTCCCCAAGCGCTGGACATTTTACGACATATATTACAATATTATGGGTTAGCCTATCCCGACGAAACAACCCCGAAACAACCAACAAATCGACCCCGTGAACTCATTTAAATAATCCTAATTCTAACTAACCCTAAACTTAATCCTATCCCCAGCTTTAATCATAACCTTAACCCAACCCTAACGCCAATGCTAACCCTCCGTATATAGTACTCGGGGCTATTCTTGTCGGGGCCGTTTTGACTCGTCACCATGCTATAGTCTAATCTTAAAGATTCATTAAGTTAAGTTAAATCTTCTTACCGTTATAAATGAGCAGAATAAGATAGAGATTGTAAATTGATGGCCTGCAGTGTCCTGACATCATAGGCCCAAGTCAATTTCCTTAATGAATTTGTCTCTATGATAAATGGCGCAGTTTCTCTCTTAATTTGTTTAATGCTTGAACTAGTATTTTTGATTTCTTAATAATCCTGAACTAACCAATAATAATAATAGTAATGACACTTCGCTAATTATTTCACTTTATCTGATGACTGTAGAGTAATAATGTAGATAAAAATATTATATGTATAAGATACCGGTTGAAAACGATTGTCTTAAAATAACTGAGTTACAAGTCAATGTAATTTATTGTGACCTTTTCGGTTTCTTTTAAAGCTCTAGTTTACAGTGATACTGTTTTCAATAAAATAATCGTTATATCGTCAGATTGAGAGCAGGATGAATAGAGCGGTGAATAAAAGTCAGTTGGACCACGGTCAATTCGGACCAGTTCACTGAGTTTTATAGCCAGTTAAGTTCAACAGCTTGTTCGCTCACAACTAGTTCTGGCTTTAATTAATAGACAAGTAAAAGTCGAATTATTTCATATATAATTATTTAATTTTAATTATTGTATGCTTAATCTAATTAGATATCATTAGACAGTGGAGAGGCTGACTTAGCATAATGTTGACTAAGAATTTACAATAATTATAAATTTTGCAAAATTTTCAGAAATTCTGCAATTTTTGCAATAAATTGTTGGTAGCAGTTAGGCCTACATTATTCGAATTGCTAGAAAGAGTTAGATATTTACAGGAAAGAATATGTGATTAAAAATGAATTTACAATAATAGAGATAAACATAGTTGCAGTTAAATGTTAAATCTTTCTAATAGCATTATCATCGAGTTCTCAAATATTGTCAAATTGAAATGTTCATCAAATCTGTTAGCTGATGAACTTAGTGAGAATATATTATAGTTAGTTACTGACTGTAAAACAGTTGAAAATAACTGCTTCAAACTAACCACAAGTAGAAATGACATATTCTCGCGAAAATAAACTTTTTTTAGCCAACATAACAATACCAATTATTACTTGAGAGAAAAATATACATTTTTAATAATTGCGACACATATTTTCTCTTGTCCAGGATACAAGTCATAGGCTACAAGTTATCTAGTGATTACAAGTGATAGGCTACAGATGATAGGTCACAAGTGATAGGCTACATGTGCTAGACTACTAGCGATAGGCTACGAGTGATAGGCTACCTATAGGCTACAACTTATAGGCTACAAGTTATAGGCTATAAGTAACAGGCTACAAGTAATCGGTTATAAGTGATAAGCTAGAAGTAATCGGCTACAATTGACTACAAGTGATAGGCTACAAATAGGCTATAAGTGATAGGATACTGGTGATAGGCTTTAAGTGATAGGCTATAAGACATAGGCTACACGTCAAAGGCTACAAGTCATAGGCAACAAATCAGCGGCTACACGTCACCTGCTACAAATAGGCTACTAGTGATAGGATACAAGTGATAAGGTATACAAGTGATAGGCTACAAGCGATTGGCTACAAGTGATAGGCTACAAGTGATATGCTACAAGCGATTAGCTACAAATGATAGGCTACAATTGATAGGCTACAAGTTATAGGCTGCAAGTGATAGGCCCGTAGATATCTACTTAAATAAAGATTAGCTATCAGTCAGCTGTGGAGCTACACTGCACTGAAAGCAACGTAGTTAGAGAGATAGATTAATACACGGTAAGATTCAAGACTGTGTCTGCGGAAGATTTATGTATTACAAACAGCAGTCGAGGATTAGTCCTATTTTGTAGTTTCTGCTTCAAGCGACCCTACACACTATAGAAATCGTAAAGCAGGAATAGATTTGTGTTTCCCAGGACGAATATTTCGTGTATTGTAGTTTGAAGAATTTTGGGCATAAGTCAATAAATAAACGAAATGCTTCTACGTAATGAATCCATGAAAATATTTATAATATTTATTTATTTTTATATTTATAATATAAAATAGCTATAATAGTAATCAATTTATTTGTTTATTCATACTTAGATATATCCTAATAATTGATTTAGTGAACATAATAATTATTGCAAGTTGTCGTTCATTGATATACAGTTGAAGAGATTGATTAATGATGAGTCTTTATCTTAAATTGGGCGTACTTGTAAATTATAAACAACAGTGCATATTTCTTCTTTCTATTTATATCTGAAATTACTGACTCTCAGAATTAAACGATGCTTTACGTCTGCATTACATAAAATATTTATATATTTTCGAAAATTTCACGAGTTTAAAGATCATTTTAAAAACAAATCTAAAAAACACGTTGGAATTTATCTATAATGTAAAACGATTAATGGTTTGTCATTAGTTGTCTTAATCTCATTTGAATTCTAAATAAAGATAGCAACATTCGTCAAGCGAATTAATTTAGTATTCACTATATTTCTCCGTGACATACGCATTTACCATTGCTTCTAAGATGTCTGACGCTTTAAATTTAGAATTTAAATCAGATTTACTAAACCGGAAGTTGGTAAACGATAAATTGCACCTTTTATCCATAAAAAGGAAAATGGAAAGCCGACTATTTTATGCTGATCTGGATTAGGAGAATCAAAGACATCTATAGACTGGCTACTGTAAGGAGGTGTAAACAATATTTGCTGACTGGTTTAAAGGTAGAGAACAGGATGTCAGCATTTGTGAGGATTGAGTACAGAAAATTCGATTATTGAAAATAAGTCAGAAAAATTCAGTTACAGATGAAATTCAGAGAATTAAAAATTATAGAGACACAGCTTAATATGCAGTAACTTTATCATGATGCGTATATAACATGTCGTTACTTTATAATATAAAATATACATTTATTTAATTTACAGTGTAATTATATGTAGAAAATTTATAATATATGCTGTGGCCAGTACTTTTATAATGAATACGTAAGAGTAATTTTATAACGTTTAAGTGCAGTAATTTTTTTATTTGTTTCTGATTTAATAAATACAGCTTACAAATGTACACTTACAAAAGTCTGAAATCGAATAAATATTTGATTATGTACTTATTTGCTAAACATAAGTTGTAGAAACTTAGTAAATACAGACATTAGGTTCGAACATATATCAGACTAAAGGTTGGTTGGAAACTTTAATTGATAAAAGTACGTTCTGGATGAAATTAGGCCTACCATTAATAACTTTTAAAAAGATATTAATATTGAGTGTTTGCAATATTTCGTAATAAGTAATTTTTCATCTTTTATAATTCTAGGTAACACTTTACTATAAATTGTCTTTTTCTTATTGTTTTTTTTATTCATCCATCAACTTTCAGCAGATGTCACAGATGTTATAAAATGAACCGTTGCATCAGTTGGTGTAAATGAAAATCATTCGCGAGATGTAGTAACATTAGATTACTTCAATTTTTGTTTCATGTGTAATCGTCCTTTTTTCGTGGTGTTACAAAATTTTAAATAGTAAACTTTCAATGTAACTTCTGTTTAACCGTCGAGGGACGATGTCGCAGACATTCTTCAGTATCAGGAAAGACTAAACAAGCAGTGAGGATAAACAATTAATGTTTGGTTTATGCTAAATGAAACAGTTTTTCTGACAATTAAATTGAGAAAGACATAACTTATACAAATAAGTCAGATCAGACAAACTTTAGATTATACAGACGTCAACAATAATGACATAACTACACGTGTAACAAATAATATTACATCTTACTAAAACGTCCGAGATTCGAACCGTGGACATTCTTCTTCCGGGTCCATCGCTCTACCAACTGAGCTAGAAAGCCTATGCTAATTATTGCATTATAACGTAATTTACTGTGTTGCGTAAAAACCCACTGTATACATTGCTAGAAAGATAGATTTGAATGCAATATAATGTCATCCGGTCTATAATGACTGAGCTTCAATCTCGTTGATTTTGAAGTAAATTGTTTTAATTAGAAAAACAAGACATTAAGCTAATGGAAAAGATAACGCAATAAGTACTATCTTTAAACTAAGCTTGATAGTCTTCGATAGCTTTATAAAGTCATAGTGTAAGTGTTTCCACCCACGTTCTTGAGTCATCTGGATCGAAATTGCAAGTAATAGGTTATTTAATAACAAATTAAAAATACAGAAAAAATAATATATGACATTATTTTTAATACACTTATTTACGATATATATATGTTACAGTCAAAGTGTGAAATCAGTCATTGTACTACAATGACTAAAACGATCAGTCATTGTATTATGTAACACAATAACTAAAATCGCCAGTCGTTGTACTACAATGACTGAAATGTCGACTCGATTTTTTCACACTTTTACTGAAATGGTTTTCAAACTATTCTAATGGAATGTATTGATGGTATTTTTCAATTTCTTTAAATTTAAAGGTTTATTTGATTAACGTTGGAGGGGTCATTATTTTCTTACCGTAATAGGTGTCAATAAAATCGAATTTAATAATTGCTTCGTTTTAAAATATGTGGTTAAATTGCTAACTAATCATAAAACCTGTCGCATTTCAATCTATCTGTGGTCAGCGTTTTGTATGGTTTAAACAGTGTTCATAATTATAATTTTATATTAATTTTTATGTTAATTTCGAAATCAGAATAACTGAATATATTAAGATAATTTATAATTTAAAGATAAAAAGTTGTCAAAATCATTATTTTTAAACTATATAGCAGTTAATTAACTCGTACACATTTAATTATAATAATGATCAATCTGTCGAATCAAAATTTGAGCAACAACTTCATGTAGCATTATACAGGCAAACAATACAACTACTGTGTTGATTTTCAAAACAGAATATTTAAGATAATTCATGATTTTAGAAACGAAAATAACTCGGAGACAAAGGAGACAAAGAATCGCAAAGAGTATTACATAAGACAATTTTTGTGACTCAACGTTTTATATTCGTAAAGTAAATATTAAATAGTATTAAATTTATTAAAATAAATTCAATAAATGAAAAAAAATCTATTTTAATCTAAAGGTTAATTAATTAATGTTAGTGGATCCTCGAGTCATTATTGGCTTAC